>CAOJCR011685340.1:0-11008 GCA_948330485.1 Euphorbia neoarborescens | reverse complement strand
TCGATTTGCTAAGTCACACATGCATTTCTATGGTCAAAATACAAAAAATAAAAAATCAGGAAAATAAGGGCAATAGCGTAATTTTACGCATGTCAGCTTATGGCGTGCATCTCTACTGACTCGTGCGGTAGGGTAGCCATAGCCATGTATCATGCTTCCTAGCAATAGTGTACGATACTACTGTGGTGACAACAGCATGGGATGCTGTTGGGGTGGCAGCACATGCTTCTACTCAATGGCATATGGTCGGGTGTTACCTCGAGACCTAGATGGCCTTAAAAATAATTTTTATTGGATTGTCCAAATAAAATTTTAATCATTTTTATAAATTTGGCCGGGTAAAATTTTGAGTTTTTAGCTCTTCAAAGTTTAGGGCTAAAAATGTCCAAAAGTCTATTTTTACTTCGTTTTGGTCCAAATATCACCAAAAAATGCAAAACTAAGCTCAGATTTAAGGATTTACTTAAGTTTTAGGGATGTTAGGGCTGGAAGAAGGATTTTTACAAAATTTTAGGGTGGTCAGCGGCGATGGGCGGCGATGGAGACGGTGGCTGGCAGTGGCTCCTCCTCCAACACACACTCTCTGTTTCTCACTCAGAGGAACGTTTGCTATGTAAAATGAAAGCCCCCTCCCCCAATTAAGTTTCTGTTTGTTGAGCTTAAATAGGCATTAAAAAGAGGAAAAGACTGAATTGCTCTTTGTTCATTCCCGCAAGACACTTATCGGGTTCTGATCAATTTGCTGGGAATGATTTCCACTCCAAAATGATCCCTGGAGCCAAATGACGTTATTTTTGCCAAAAAATATCGTTAAGGCCTTCAATTTAACAATTTAAATTTTATAGGGACTAAAGGTGTAACTTTTGAAAAGTTTATTTAAAGCTTTGATTTACTTGAAATTCTAACCCAAGGGTCCCCATACTTCCAAGATCTAAAAAATATGATCAATTCTAAAAATGGGGATCGTTAAAAGGTGCAATTTAACATCGGTCTCATGCCCAAATTTTTTTCATTTTTGTTTTTCAGTTGATCTCGAGTGTTTCTACCTACAAAACAAAAGAGTATCATCAAATAAGGAGTTATTCTCATCATTGAACCTATTTTGGGAATCCTTACAACTCGGGTGCTTATAGGTAAGTATTGTCCACTCTCTCTATCATATTCCTGAATTCAATAGTTGAGTCTCGTCATATGAGGGGTAGTCTGTGAGCATTACAGTTTTTGGGGATCGATTATTAAATGAAAAAAACTGATCCTCTATGCCGAGAAGCAATCTTTTAGGTTTGGGAATTTTGGAAAATCAAGAAATGGAAATCTGAATACAAATCTCCAAAATTCGCATCAAGCAATCTGTAGTTAAAAAACAATTCAAGGCTTTTGTATCTGTATGCCTATACATTATATCTGCACGGATATAATATATATCAATACCAATACAAGGCTTTATATCTGAATAGCTATACTTTATATCCACACGAATACAAGTGTGGTTGCATCAATATATTCCTATTCTTGCCTCTTTTTTCCAACTTTGGGCAAAAATTTTCAATTATACTTGTCGAAATCATCCAGGGCCTAATACAAGCACTACATAAATTTATTTTATATAAATCCTAAGGGAGAAGTTACTTTTGTGAACAGTGAAAAATTCTTACGGAGAGGCAAAATGAGAGATGGCTAATTTATAAAGGGAGAAACATCTTTTCTTCTCTATTTTACTGCTTTAATCAACCTAAAGATGATTCAAATAGCTTTTGATTTAGATAAAGCATGATTCTATAATTAAAATCTAACTAAAACAACATATTATTAATTTAATTTATTAAAAAGGAATGAAAGGAGATTTTAATCAATAAAATCAAGTTTGATCTCAAATTTTTTCTGGGTTATCAATATCAAGTTCCAATTAAGTTATAATTTAAAATATATTGGATCAAACACTTTGATGATATTTTGAGACTCGATCTGATCGGTTATATTTCTTGGCTTTTCCTTCCCAAAGCTTGGAGGATTCATAACCTTAAGGTAACTTGAGACCTAAAACTCTTATTTGGATTATTATTTGTTCTATTTGATTGTGATTTAGTTCATTAGTTTTCATATAAAAAAAGTCATGTTTGGTGAATCTATATCCATATGGTTATAGTTAAAACCATACAAGTAAAGGTAATGTCATAGATATAATCTATAGCCATGCTAGGGGTTAAAGATATAGATTCACTAAAATACTGGTGTCTATTAGCTCAGAAAGACCTTACTTCCATGGTCAATTATAGCTATACATATATAACATATACCTGTACAGCTGTAATCTATATCTGTACAGTTAGAATCTTGCCATAAAACTCAAAATTGTACGTGATGATTCTATTCTATTTAAATCAATAATAGAGCCACAATCATAATAATAGCCACATGACTATAAGTATAGTTGCACATCCATTATTGTTTTTTACAGGATACCCATTTTGAGCCATTCTATTTAGGCTAAGAAAATTTGTACGATTATAGTCTATATCTATAAGGGGTATAACTTTAACCATAAGATTATTTTAGTGTAGGTAGAATGTATTTTTGATCTATTTCCATGCATATAGACCTAGGTTTAATAATTTTTTATTCATGACCAGAAGTAAACAAGCTATAAATCTAGGTCTAAGGCCTCTATATAAAAATAGGGAAGAAAACTACCATATTTCTTGATATCTTACCCATTTATGCATGTTGATAAAAAAACATACCAAAATTTGAGTCAAATGTTTTAAAGATAAAATAAATTTCCATTCATGTCATATGTTTTCTAAAATCTATTGTTTGGGTCTAGTCAGGCCCAACTTGCCTAGTTGACCTGAATATCCCCTAAATTTATGCCCCAAGCTATTGATCTCCCTATTCTAATGCGTGATTGTTTCACATATCCTGATGTGATTCTTACATGTCGTACATATGATGGCTTTTTATGGATGCAGGATAGCCGTCTAAGTTAGATATATCTTAGGGGTTTATTTAAATTCCTTTATCGCTATCTTAGTCATCTTATAATTTAGGTGATTGTACCCCAATTCCCTATCTTATAAATATATCTCATAGAATAGCTTGTGTTTGAGCTTCTAATTTTGTTTATTCTTTGAATTTATTTAATGCTTTCTAATGCATGCACATTGACATAAAATAAAGGAGAAATTAGGCCTTATGCCATTTCTATAACTTTTTCACCAACGTTAAGTTTGCAAAGGGATTAATAAGTTTCTCATCTACACCAAATTTCTATTGCGGTGTACGAGATTTCTAGTTAGCCCTATAAACATTGTGTTTAAAGTCTTGATAGAGCTAGAGACTGGGTGGTCAATCCTACATTATTTTAAATATTCGTGTTCGAGTCTCCTAATTTGTTTTATAAATTTTATTTTTATTAAAAACCCTAGTAGCGGTCACATACACTTATTTCTCTTTCTTTTAAAGAAAAGTAAGAAGAAAGAAATTCTATAACCATAAAAAATGGATACAAACAGTCGATGTTTCGAATAGGCTATAAGCCTTTATGTGTCTCCTGTGGATTTGGGGATATACATGTAAAGAAATTGAAAAGTCAAAAGTTTAAATCGAAATTCCTCAAATGCCTATTGATGGGTCACCCCAATGAAATAAAGGGGTTTTATTTCTACGACCCAGCTGAGAACAAAGTATTTATAGCAAGAAGGGGTTGTTTCTTATAAGAGAGGTTCCTTTGTAAGAAAGAAAATGGAATAATATTGAGCTTGGTAAAGTTTAAAATCCATAATCTCAAAAGGAGGACTTAGTAAAGTTCAAAATCCATAGGAATATGAGGAGGCAAGTCCAGTTACATAGGATCCTTGGTCTTGGATAAGTTATTTAATGAAGCTATTAAAGGATATGGATTCATATAAAATCCTGATAAACCCTAAGGAATTAAAGGAAGGAGAGAAGGGAGGAAGGAAAGCAGGGGATGGAGGGAAACAAAGTTATCCCAAAATGACGTCATTTTGGGCACAGCCAAAAATGACATCATTTAGGTGTTAAATAAGGCAAAAAAAAATTATAATTGGAATGACATCGTTTTGGCTCTGGATTTTCCAAAGCCAAAACGACGTCATTTGAGCCAGTAAATAAGATAAAAAAAAGAAATACAGATGGGCAGTTGGCGTGGCTCTTCAACATAGATAATTGTTCAACAATAAAAGAAGAATCAGATGGGCTGTTAGGTTTTTTTCCTTTCTCACATTTTTCCAGTGGATTCTGCCCATGGGAAATTGACAGGAAAATGAAATGGGGCATGGAGGGGGAAATTAATGGGTTAGAGGAAAAGGGAACTGGAATTGGAAAAGGAGAAAAGATAGAAAAGCTGCTATTGAGGGAGGGCTGTCCGCGATTTGAGAGGGGATGGAGAGGTTGCCATTATAAAAGAAAGGAGGCTTCTTCTGCAAAAAAAAGGGAGGGGAGCAAAAACATTGCGAACAAATTTAAAAGGAGAGAGTTCCCGAAGAGAAAAAAATTGAAAGAGAGGGAAGTGGTTTTTGGAGAAGAAAATTCTTCAGAACTGTAGACGTAATCGGAGGAGCGATTGAAGCCAGAGATTGAGCGACAAAGAAATAGAGTGAAATTGTAAGCCCTTTAATCCAATCTTTGAAATGCTGTGGTATACTGTGTTGTTTTATATTGTGCAATGTATTGTTCCTTCATTTATCAGCGTTTTTAGTCATATCTTTGTATGGTTCTTTTTTCTCTTCATATTTTTCTATAGATTAAATCATTTCGATGTGAGTATTGGTTGTTAACATTTGGTTTATTTCATTTTGCTTTGATGGTTTGCTATTTGTAATACATAAAACACACGTATGTGATAGTCGTTTACTATTTTCACCCGATTTATTACGTTTTCGTTGGATAGTTTTCTGTTTGTAATGATTAAACTTCATACACATGAGTTTTTTTCCATTAATAGTTGGTTTGCGATCATCTATCTGTTCGAATCTTAAGTTCTTTTTTGTTTTTCTGTTTGATTTCAAAATGTTGCTCTTGCTCTTAAAAAAAGGAAACTTCAAAGTTATCTTCTGCTCATAATTATGGGTTTTGTGTTATGCTGGCTCCATGTTTGTGATTCGGTACTCAGTTTAGTTTGTTGGTATTTGTTGGTTTGCACTTGCAGTTTTTTTCAAAATCATCTATATGTCTCAAATGTATTTTCATAATCAATTCATGTGTTGAGTTCATTCAAGTTTTCTGGTGGTTCTAAATTAGTTATTCTCAAAGTTTTATATGTATTCAACTTTTGTTTCGTTGATCGGTGTCTGTTTGGTTTTGGTTTTTCAAATTTTAAGAAATTTTATCCACTCTCAAAAGTTGTTACTATATTAGATTTATAGCCTATTATTTATCCAGTGTCTGACTATTCTTAAAGTTGCTTCTATGGTTGATCTCTACTCCTTCTATTTGTAAACGTGTTTAGGTTCAGTGAAAATATGTTCTAATTCTGCATTTTGTGATTTATGTTCTATTATATGTCTTCGTTTTAAATGCATTTTCTCTATTTGTGTTTAAAATGGCTCTATATGTTTTCATTTTAAGTGCATTCTCTCTATTTGTGTTTAAAAATCATTTCCTATGTTTACAGATTTCTGTTGGTGTTTAGAAATCAATTCGTATGTTTACAGATTTCTATTTGTGTGTAGAAATTAATTGGTATGCTTCTCTTTATTCTGTTTTGAATTGACATATCTTCCTTTTCTTTTGTGATTTTCTTCATTGCTTGTTTTACTTCATTTCACTGTTTGATTATTTTGTTATTCCATTTCACTGTTTGATCAATTCATTTCACCGTATGAATTGTATGCTTTTGATATACGTTTTCAGCGTTTAGAACAAATGAGTTTGTGATAGAATCTAGTTTGAGCCTTCATATCTTTTGCTTTCCATTTTGATTTGTTTCTTAGCATTAGATTTCGGTCTGGCTTAGTTGATCTATTATGTGTTGTTTATGATTTGGTCTTTGATTTTCATTTTATAACAAAACTTTGTTTCAAGTTTTCCAATTTCGAATTTGTTGATTTGATGAACTACTCATTCTCTACTTTGTTTCGTGTTTTGCAAATCCTATGTAGCATTTCAAAATCATTGAAAATTTTCTTTTAAAAGCTTTTTCTCTCTGAGCTTCTCAAAAAAAAAAATCGCAGCCGTCAAATTCAAAATCTGAGACCTTTTAAGTCCCGAAATGTGCATTTTGCATTTGTGTTGTCATTTTTATTTTTGGTGTGTTTGAGTTAAATTTTTATTTTCGATTGACTTTATTTTATTATTTCTCATTTTATTTTCTATCATTCATATTAGGTGTCATATTAGTAAGAAAGATATTATATAATATTATTTTCAACATATATGTATATATTAAACCCTTTTCTTTTTCTTTGTCTTTTTAAAAGTTCTTTTTTAGCATTTATTTTTATTGCATGTTATGTGTATATTTATTTGGCCTAGATTTAAAATTCTTTGTAATTATGTATGCATCTAGAAAGTTGTCCTGGAAAGCTGGTATTAGGCCCTCTTACATAGTGCAATTAAGGAAACCCCCTGAGTTTTTGGATAATCATCCCATTTGTGTGCATGGGACAATATTAAAATTGAGTCAATTTATTTAAAAAGAAAATGAATTTCCAGTCCCATCGTTTCCGTTTCAAAAACTGTTTTCCAGGTCTAGTCAGATTAAATCTACCTGATTTATCTGACTACTCTCTATTATGAATGACCCGAACTATCGTCTCTCTCCATTCTATAGTATGTTATTTCATGTGTCCTATTTGAGTCTAAGGTGTTTAAATTATGATTCTTTTAATTATTTAAATATATATTGAATGTATGATTTATTTTATTGTCTTTAAATGTTCATGTGTTTTGGGCTTTTTCACCCCATTCCCCCATTTTATTTTTGTTGTAAATCCCTCTTGATAGGATTTATTCCTTCGATTGCTTTGTATGATTATTTTAATTTTCTGCATTTATTTACTGATTTTGTATGCGTGCTCGCTGATGCGAAATCCGGGCGTTAAGTATAATATGGTTTAGTAAGGATATAAATACCTATATGAAGTCAATCTTATCTAACCTAGATTCACACAATACCGCAAGTATACGGGTCTCACAAGTAGTATAAAATGGATTTTTAAGTCCGAGTATCGATCTCATGAGGAATGGTTAGTGGTTTATCGTGTTGAGTAATTGTCTATGGTAATCATAATTTTAGAGTGTTTATATTTACTATTCTACAGAAATTACACTTAATAAAGACGACACTTAGCAAGTATGAATTATAGTACATTCGAAATAGTGTTGTTTACATTATTATTTCTCATGATTAAATGAATTTAACCCTAAATTAGCTTGCATGGATGGAGTATTTGTTCTTTGATTATTCCAACGAACATTACCGAAATTGGTATGATTAACTCTACCCAGTTCTGATGGATTCGGTCTTCTACATTCCGTTGTGTCTTTTGATTATTACAACGCACCGAATCATAGATTACAAACCCAAATTTAAGTACACATGCACATTTCTTGTCTTTCATCTTTCAACAAAACCCTAGAATAATTTCTGAAATCACATATAACAAGCTACTATTAACTCATGTCAAATGCGTTGTATTTAAACAAGGATTCAAAGTAAACAATTTAGAATTTCATTCACATAAACCAACTTGTACAATGCATACAAGAATGTTTAGTGAAATTAAACAGAATGAAGAACTCTATAATACAAAGATCGTACATAATCAAACACAATCAAAGGTTGTCATCTTCTCATATGCTTGCCCTAATTTGTTAGACCAAGGAACCTTTGTATTAGACTTGCAAACAATCATCTTAGAGGGTATGATTAACTGCACCTTTAAATACACATATAAATCATAGTTACAAAATGTAACGGGAAAGAATGGAAAACTTTATAGGGATTTCTCCCTTTTCTTATAAAGGAATCACACAAACTAAAGGGTGTATCTTCCTTGCGTCTTCTCTCTACAGCAATGTCTATCTCTTAATAATGTTAATAAATGTCCCCGTGATATCTCAAATGCTGATGGATTGATGGGTGTTTATAGAGTGTTAAGATGTTAGAAGAGTGTTTTGATTGGTTGAGAGGTGTAGGGATGTTTTAGGATTGGTCTAGAATGGATAAGGGTCGATTTGGTGCAAGTTGGTGGGATTGCAACGTCCAAATCTTGCTAGAGCCATTAGGAATAACTTCCTGTCATGAGCAGGTCGTGATCGTGACAAGTAGAGTCGCAATCGTGACTTGCTACTGGAACTTGGTCTAGAATTCTTGTCTAATTCACTATCGTGAAAGGCCACGTCAAAATCGTGACATAGTCTGCCTTGCCTTCTATTCTCTTCGTGTTTTGGCGCGTTTTTATTCGTTTTCTTGTCACGCTCTTCTTCATTCATCTGGAGATGTCATTTTCTATGTCTTGAGTCCTTAACCTTACAAAAGAAGTATTTCTACGAAAACAACACACAAACAAACATTAAAAAATAGAAAATATGGATGATATATACCTTATTAATATACTTAATATGCATACTTTGCATGTGTATCGCCCAGCTTAAATAAAGATAAAATCAATTTAGTTTTTTTCAAATAAAGTACTTTGTTTTAAAAATGTTGTCGATTATTTCCAAAAGTCTTTTGAGAAGGGATAAGTGGATATCTTGGCCAAACCCGAACTCTGGTAAACGATCTCAGATTCGTACTTAGGTTTTGAGCAACACCGCAATTTAATTCTTAATGGAGCTTGGAACCGGGAGGCAACTCAGGTCATTGTTTTTAGAGATTTCAGGTGAATTTCTTCAAACAATTTTTTTTACTTTAAACTTATTTTTTTCTAAATAATATTTTCCTTTTTCCTAAAATTATTTTTTCCAAATAAAACTCCTAAGCCCACGTTCGCACACATATTTCGTTTGAACTTTTATTTCTCTGTAAACCTTAAGATTGCTTCTAAGGCGAGAGGTGTTTTGGAAATAATTGCTTGATCTGCTTAGGAAATGTTTTCATTTCATTTTCATTTGCCTTAAAACAAAATGATTCTTTTCCATACTATACTAAATATTTTAAATTTTCGCTTTCCATGAAAATGTCATCCGCTCAAAGTGGCAACTCCACTAGGGACTTAAATTCTTCTTAAATTTTTTTAAAAGTTTTTAAACTTTAAATTGTTTTGAAAGGGATTTTTTACAAGCCATTGAAAGATTTTTTCAAAACACTTCAAAAGAATAGACAACATTTTTTAAACAAAGTATTTTCACATCCATTCAAATGGATTTTTATTTTTTTGCATTTGCATTGCAGTAGACACACT
Organism: Euphorbia neoarborescens; assembly: GCA_948330485.1. Taxonomy (NCBI): domain Eukaryota; kingdom Viridiplantae; phylum Streptophyta; class Magnoliopsida; order Malpighiales; family Euphorbiaceae; genus Euphorbia; species Euphorbia neoarborescens. The sequence goes on along the minus strand of CAOJCR011685340.1, from coordinate 1,640 downwards.
CATTGCAGCGACCACGCTAAGATCACCATACCTACCTCGAATCTCTCAAAAAATTCTCGCTTATATGCCTCTCCGGTTCCACAGAAACCTATTGGGAAAGGCACTGATAGCCTCGTACTACCTCTTCTCGTTCAAATCTACTTGAGGAGAGAAAGAGCATATATTTTTCTATGGGACACTCCTTTCCTATCCAGACTTGACTTGCCTGGATATAGAAACCTTTGCAACTTCTCTTAGGTTTCCAAAACAAAAAATTAAAATGAATCTAGTTTCTACCTTTGTCATTCCCGGCTAATGACAAGGAGACCCCCATCAAGGAATGATTAGAGACTTTTATACCACGTGGAGATATAAGGATGGAAACCATGCTTGACATGCTACTTGCTTTTACTCTATGTTTGTGTGGTGTAATTTATTTTTATTTACTCAAATATTTCATATCCACATATACACATGCCATGCTAACTCACGTCTATGCGCAACCATAAGCATTCATTATCCTAGAGTCAAAACATACAATCATTTTGGTAACATTCCAATTGTCTCTATTCATGCTTCTTACTTTATCCAAGTGTTGTACTACTAATAAGGCATATTTGACCTTATATTCTAGGTATTATTGGTGATTTAATAACGGATAATTTGACTCATTTCATGTGTTTTTGTTTGTTCTTTCATATATTTTTTTGTTTTACTTGCATTTAGGTCTTTTGTGCTCATTTTGGTTGTTTTTAGTTTATTTTCAATGTTTTTCGTTTTTCATTTTTTAAGGTCGTTAAGACCAAGGACTTGTGTATCTTAATGGATGTGTTGAGAATTCAGGGAATGAGACCCAGAATGGGCATGAGTTGAGATACGTGAAGGTAGTTTAATGCTTGAACGTTCATCCAAAACCTTTAGAGCATATTTCAACGAAGCTACATTCTTATTTGGGAAATACACTATACACCAAAGTCAAGCATCTCTCAGTGAGCTTTCCAATGAATATTAGAGCATCGAATTGGACTTCATATGAGAAAGTTATGAGGGAAACAAGATGAATTATGAAACCGGTGAAAAGTCCAAATCCAATTGATGTTTTCGTGTTCATCATCTTTCAAGTGAGTTTTGAGGTATCTAGAGGCCAAATTTGAGGATTTTTATTTATAACAATTTTGTAGATAATTGTGCTAGCTTGCTAATGGATCTTAAATCACCTAATTTGGATATCAGATGTGGGAGTTATGATGATTTAAAGAAAGGTGATTAGAGGTAAAACTGTGCTCATCCTTGTACTCAACCTTATACGAGCATGATGAATTAGGAGTTGCAGAAGGATTAATCGACCATGTGCTCATCGAGCACCTTCAAAATTTCTTTCCAGAAGCCCTTGATCATCGAGTATGCCTTTGTACTCGATGAGAACCAGCTGTGCGGGCTAAAATAGATCTATTTTTATTATTTTTGACTTAATTTCATCGTTTTTTTATCAGAATTGAGTTTCATTTGTTTTGGGACGCTTTTATTTTATTTGAAAAAATTTAACTAGATAGTTTATTATAATTTTAGTTCATATTTTGATGACTCAAAACTCTCGAGAGAGTGCATAACTCCCCGAGAGGTTTTGTACGCTGATTTGTTTTTCGATTAAGGATTGTGTT
>CAOJCR011676752.1:0-10055 GCA_948330485.1 Euphorbia neoarborescens | reverse complement strand
GGTAGCAAAGTGATTGCTTAAGACTATGCGAGACTGATTTATGTATTTGGTTGTATTTGATTAATTGGGGACGAGTAGGATTGATGGTTTGGATGACTATTTTAGGAATATGATTTTTCTTAAGAAATGTTTAATAAATGTGTTTTATGTATATGGATTTAAGTCATGGATGTCATATAAGGAATGAAATTCTTTGGATTTTAATATACAAATTTTGTAATTGGAATTTATTGATATTTAGTTTTATTATTTATATGAATTTTCAAGTTGGTTTTGAAGCAAAGAAAGTTATTTTATTTATATCGCTGATATTCACTTACTGAGACGTTAGTCTCACGTTTTTAAGTGTTTTAAATGTTTTTAGGAAAGGAGCCCGAGTTAGCTTTTAGAGAAGTGAGTAAAGAGGTTGGTTGGTGGCCACTAGAAGGTTATCGAAGGGTTGTTTAGTTTTATTTGATTTTATTATTTTGATATTTTGTTTTGTATAAAAGTATTCAAACGTTTTAAAGGAATTCTTGTTGGATTGTGAGTCCAACTTAAATATTTTATTGATTTTAAATTTGTTTTCAATCTTTTTGTGAGATTCTAGTTCAACAAAGTTTAAAGTTAAATAGAATTGTCACGCGTCACTTCTTAACTTGTACGGTTTAGGGTCGAGGTGTGACAAGTTGGTATCAGAGCAGTGATTTAAAGAGTCTTGAAGTTGTGATTTTTGGATTTAAAATTTTTTTAAAAGTGATGTTAAGAGGGTAAAGGATTTTATGTTCTCTTGACTTGTATATCGTAAATCTCCAATGAGTTTACAATCGACAATGTGGCCGACCACCTTCAGGATGAGTATGTTTTAAGATTCTAGGTTTAAGTAAGTTGTTGTTCGAAAGTGTATTTTGGGTGAAATGTCTTGCAGGCAGGTGTTAAGCCTGGGTGTACTCCAAGTGGAAGGAAAGTGGATGTTACGGGTATGTTGTTTCTTTTAAAGTTTATTATACATTTGCAATTATGCTTTGATTTAAGTTTAAATAGTTGGGATGATATGACTTGAGGATTATGAACGAGCATTTTGCTTAGTTAATATGTGTTATGGGTATAAGTATTGATTATGGTTTAGAGGTGATAATTAAGAATAAGAAGTAATTAAGGGTAGATTATGTATTAGCGAATTGATGAATAATAGGTGGATACTTGAGATCACTACATATGGTTTTAAAGAAGAAGTTCATTGAATGATTTTAAGTACATGTATATACATATATATATACCAATATATGTGTTTTTAGTTTGAGAAAAAGAAAAAGATTTGTGTAATTAAATGTTTATTTATGCGATTTTGAGATTTTGGTATATACATATTGATGTGGAAGAGAAAGATTGTATATTTATATACTTATATGTTTTAAAACTAGAATGGTAAGCTGGGAATCAGGGTTATTGGTCGACACGGTCATGCATTATAAGTTGTTCATGTGTCAAATTTCATGAGTCTCATTTGCATTGATTGAGTCATGTCATGGTTATATGGTATATGTATGTGTATGGGTCGAGTTACACCTGCTTCAAGGGCTGTAAGTTCCAAGAGTTTTTCTGATATATATATTTTACAAAAGTAATCACAAGATTATTATATTGATATTAGTATTTTTGATTTGAGATTGTTTTGGAAAGGATTTCAAAAGATATTTCGAAATAGTATTAGTTTTCTGTAAACAAGTTTATGTAATGTATGGAAAAGATTATTTTATGCAAGTTTATTAAACCAGGTAATTGGGATACTGGTGTTTGATAGCGGTTCTGAAATTTTATTGATTTCGTAAGGATATATTTTACATTGTATATCAAAAGAAAGTGATATTCAAAGTAATGTTTTTAATTTGAGAATTGTTAAACGAATTGCATGTGTGATCTCAAATTAGGATGAGAATTGTGTATAGATAGACAATTGTATATCTTTGATGAGTAAGAATCTTGTATATACGATAATGGAAGATGATAAATTTATGTTTTCAAGGAATGATATTAAAAGCATTGTCAAAATGTTAATCATGTTCTGGAAGTAGGTTGTGGTTAGTGCTTAAGTAAATGATAGTGTGTTTATGAATGGTTATAAGATATGTTGGTTTTGTTAAGTAAGTGTTAAAATAAGGTAAAACTTGAATGGATTATTAGCATAGATTTAGTGTTTCAAATTTTGAGGCGAAATTTACTAAAGGGGGGTAGATTGTAACATCCCGATCCGGGAGTTACAAGCTTTTAATGTATAAATTAATAAGTGAGATCGATTTGAGAATTTGAAGTTGTAAAATGAAAGAAATTTGATGTGAGTAAGCTGTGTTGAGTGGGTTTGGCAATTGGAAGTGTTAAGTTCTATAGTGTTTAATGTGGAATATGTAAGTGATGAATTGACTAAACAGTTATTAAAAGTGTTTAGAGAATGCTGAAAGGTAAATTGATATATGACAACAAGTCAAGTCATATTCAGTGTAAAAGTCAAAAGGGAACCTTATGGTGCGGTCTCAAAAATTCCACTTTTAAAAGGTTTGCAGAAAATAGTTTTTTAAGCTTAAAATGCATATCTCTTAAGGAGTGTTTTAGAGTCGCCACCCGGCTAATAGCTCGCATCGAGAATTTTCACATCCTATTGTGCTACGCTTTAAGTTGTATAACTAAGCCTAAAATACTGCTCCAGAGATGGTTTCGAATAAAGATACCAATTTAATTGCCTTACTTGCAGATAACCTTATTTAAAGGAATTTAAGCATCCGATTAGGATTTTAAATTTTAAGTTAAAAAAGTTAGTAAGGGTGAATGCGCATATAGTAAAGCGATAAATAAATAAGGAAAAGTAAATTAATTATACATCCATTATGTAGCAAATCCTAACTAGCGGGAGTACAATTCAGACTAAATGGGGGAATGAGGGTACAAATTTCTAAAAATATTGAAATTCTAGGGAAGTAGTAAAATTCTACATATACATCTACGAAAAGTAGCAAATTTTCTAAGCATACATCTAAACCTGCAAAACAGAGAATTAGATAAAGCATACAGGACACAAGATGACAGACTAGTAATTTAATAAGCAGGGGGCCTTTCTCTAATCAAATATTAAAAGATTAATTAATATATTTTATTGTCTTTATAATTAACTAATAATTTAGTCAAAAGATATTTATAATTTATTATATTAATTTAAATTATTAAATTATTAAGAAAAATTAAAAATATGATCAAGGATTTAACTATTGAAGAACCTAATGATATTCCAGCTGGTTTTCTCCTTGACTTTTTTGTGTTGTGATTTTTTTTTTTAATTTATGAGTTTAGTTATTACATATTTGATTACTATGACCATTAATTGATAGCCCGATAGAGATCACACTTAAGGCACATGGTTATCATTATCAGACGCCCTCACAAACTTAACATGTTATCACCACCCGGGCACCCTAATTCACACTTACCAAGCACCTCGCCCGACTGAGATGGGACCCCCAAATAGATGCCTAAGGATTACCACCCTGGTACCCGAAGAAGGGTTAGGGGCAGCTAGAGTCATGCAATAGCCAGCCCATCAACTCCCTGTCCCCTCAGAATTTCTCGCCAGGGTAAGAAGGAGAGGACCACTACATTTAATACAATAATTATTGTTGCATTAAATACAGGAGTAAGGTGCGGCCCGACAAGACAAAAGGGGGCCGAGTTTAGAGAAAGGGGTCATGTCAGGTGCTGAGAGGTAGTCACATATCAGATAAACAGCTGACATGACCAAGTAAGCCACGCCATCAGCTGCCCAATAACATGGTAACACGTGGCAGCTAAGGATAATATATAAACTATAAAGATGATACAAGTAAGGCATCAGGATCATCTCATCTTTCTTATTAACAAAAATACTCTTGCCTTCTTCTCCCAGATACTGACTTTAGCATCGGAGTGGTATAATTTGGGAAAACCGACTCTGACTGATTTTTTTTGTAGATCGACAGAATATTTCCCCTGACAAGGATTTCCTGATAATCTCGGGTTATACAAGCTATTAATTGGTGTGGTGAGCGTGGAACGGTAGTGACAATGGCTCACCCTGTGATGAACACAAACCCAACAGACCCTTCTCATCCCATTCCAGTTCCATACCCTTCCAGAGCTCTATCGCAGATAAGTGTTGAAGACCCTGCTCAGGCATGACAGAGCATCATTTCTCACTATGGCATCACTCCTGAGCATGCTACCCTGCTCGAAATATCCTCTGCCTGCAGCGGTAGCTTCAAGTCACCAACCTCCGATAATAAGAATAGCCACCCATCAAACACCATTCCAACCCCACACTAGTGTCTATCCTCCTGTTGGCCTGAAAATATCCCACCAAGATCCATCAATGGATCCTTCTTTATATTACAACCCATGTGGGGGTATGGACCACACTTTTGGCCTCAATATCCCAACATGCAAAACCCAACTACATCATCCCATATCACCTCCCTCAAAAGTTGTAGTCACACACCCCTTTGGGGCTACCTCAAATATCTCTACCCCCACCAGCTCTCCCCACACTAGTTCTCTCAAACCTAGCCTACCCGTCGGTGGTAGGTGCCTCAGTTATGCCTATTGATCTTTTGGCAGACCCCAGATTTGAAGCCCTGATAGGGGCTGGATAAATACAATATGGCCTATCTGTCAGTGGGTGAACTTTTTGGTGAAAAGAAATTGAATTTGAAAGATTTTAGTTTTTTTGAAAATGGTTTGAGAAAAAAAAGACAAAATTTTTAGAAGAAATTCAAACTCGAATCTTATAAAAAATAATTTTTAGAGTCGCCACCTAGTTCCAAGCTCTACTGGGAACTAATTCATGGTATTTCTCGGATCCTATGTTTGAATCCAAAACCGTGATCTAGAGATCGAGTTCTGACAAGATATTGACTTATCCCTTTTCTAAAAGACTTTTAGGAAAATCGATAACATTTTGAAAACAAAGTATTTTACTTTGTAAACCACCTAAGATTGATTTTAGTTCAAATTCAACATGATTGCGTATGCAAAAGCAATAAAGAAAACGATAAATACACATAATATTTACAACCCGAATCACATAAGCTATACTACGGGGTACACTTGTTGAAAAAGGGATTGAGGAACATACATCATATATTTATCAACATGTATAATTAACTCAAATTTAAACACATTGCACACAACATGCTTGAAATAGATATGTATTAAGAATGGGGAGAAATGGTAGCTTAGGGTCATTTATTTAGGTGTCTATTTGATCTAACTCGATAGTCAGATCAAGACGGTTTAGGCCGAAAGATGGTCTCGTGACGGCCCAAAAACACTTTTTGTCATTTTTCGAAGGGCATTGTGGTGATCGTTATTTCGAAATGCTTTTGGCTCAATTTAAGTTGTTGACATGCAAATTCTTATGGATCGGATATCCAAGGATCAATCCTCTACATTGAATGGTATTAGCGACCCTAAACCCGACTTCCCAGTATAGTTTAATGGATACGTGTCGAGAACACCAAAAATAAATTACCTAATCCTTGAATACCAAAAATAAATTTGTAGTAATATGGAGTGGGGTCGAATCCAAAGAGATTGGTAGAATTATTCCTTTTCTAATTAAGAAGCAAAGGTGAAAATGGAGGGTTTGAGATTTTTACAATTAATTAAAATTAATTGAATAAAAGAAATTGCTTGAAAGAAAATTTATATGAGAAGCAATTCCAACTAGAGGGATGATTCAAGTCTTGATTTCAAATGGTTAATCATTAATCCAATTCTAAAAATAACATCAATTCGTTCAAATTGATTAGCTACAATAACCTAGTCTCTTCTTACAGATTAGACAATTAAGATAAGATCATTAATTATCCCTAATTGAATAAACAGTCCTAGACAAGCTCTAGAATTTAATTTACTCAATTGCAATTAACTTTAAAGAAACACCAATCATACTTAACAATCACACAAGCGGGATTATTTAAAGCATATTATTTCAATTCACAACATGAATTAATTACTTACCTATAACTAATCATGTTGTTTGCTACTTATTCTAGGTTAAATTAAACGATTACGTATTTAGTCACCTAGATAGCAATTCGATCATAAGTAAATAATCAAAAGATTAAATCATGCAATATGAAGAATAACCGAATTGAAAAAAATACCTGAATTTAATTGATAAAAATAAGTAGAAGGATTTCACTATCAAAAGATCAAGACTTTAAATCCCCCTAGTTAGATTTTAGGGTTTAGTTGTTCTTAAATGAAGAAGACATGGTAGAAGGAAAAATAGAATTCTCAAGTTTGGCAAAAAGAAAAGATCAGTCCCCCTCTCCTAAATTTAATTCCCCTTTAATAGATTCCTAAGAGAGAAAAATAAGGAAAATAATAATATCTAACCCAAAAAGAGAAATAACTCTAATTAGGATTTAAGAAAATCCTATTAGAGTTAATTTAGAAAGAGGAAATAAGCATCTAAATATCTCCTAGAAAGTAAAATCTAATCTTAATACAAAATTTCCCAAATCCACAAAAAATAGCTTAAATCCGCAGGTCCCTTTAGCCGTGGTCACAGGATAAGTTTTGATTGCTTTAAAAACTCCACTTTCTTACATCAACAGCTCTCCCAAGCTATGGTCATGGGTTAAGACTATGATGGTTCTGCTATTTTACTCCTTTTGCTCCAAAAATCAACACTTTTAAGTCCCCACTTGAATGATGTTTCCAAAATGCCTACAAAGCACAAAATGAAATAAATACACACTCACATAGATAAGAAAACTCATTAAAAAGATATTGATTAGTTGTAAATATATGATTAATTTGCAACTTATCAAACATCCCCCACACGAAACCTTGATTTCCCTCAAGCAAGAAGGAAAACAAAAACTAGAATGAAGCTAAAACTACCAACAACTAATGATCAATTCTCCAAAACTTGAAAAATTAAAATTACCAAGCATTATAAGAGATAGTCACAATAGAGATCAAAACATAAGTCTTTTCGAAGCTAGAGTCACAGTCCAAAGATAAGAAACACACCAACTTCAACAATTCCACTAAAATAAAAAACAATCATCACTTGATAACTCTCACCAAGTTGTCACTCAATTCATACAAGTGTTTAGGGTAAAGTGTTTGAAATTTAAGGCCCTCCATATTCAATGCGTAGTATGAACTACCATAAGTTTGCACTTCAATCTAAACTCCACCACTTGTAATAAAACCAAACACAAATCAAAAGGTCTTTGATAAATGTTATAATTGGGCTAAAGATAAAGGTATGGATAGGGAATTAATAAGCTTAAAATGATCACAAGAAATATTAGCTAGCCTCAATAATATAAAGTCTGAGAAAGATAGCAAATTCAATTATTCATGACACAAAGTGATAACCAAAGGTAGAAAGAAAAAATTGATACTTAAGAATGCTAAAGTATCATTACATTATCCCAAAATAGTTGTAAACATTCATACAAGTATGAAAACTGTTAGAAGATGAGACATTGACTTCAAACTAACTTTTTTTTTACATTTCATTTTCTCTCCTTTTTTTTCTCTTTTTTATTTCAAATTTTTGTTTTTTTTCATTGTTTTTGAAGAAATAAAGATATGAAATAATCTAGTAAACTAGGACAGGATGCACAAAAGTGAAAACTTGGAAGAACATAAAGAATGGAATTTGAGACCTAGAATCTTGAATAAGTATAAACAAAAACCAAAAACTTTATTAGAAAGGACACGAATCTCAATTGTCTTTTCATTTATTATTTTTTTTCAAATTTATGGGATTGAATTGCTGACAGACAAATATAAGACTGACTAATTCTGTGATCAAGGTGCAAAAAGGGAATGATAACAAAAATTAGAAAGGGCTAATATGATGTGTTAAATCAAAGAAATAGCCTTAGGCTCAAAATTGGCTATCTAAAGGAGAAATATTGAAGGTGGGATATTTAAGAAAGCTAAAATTGGCTAAATCCTATGTGCCTTTATCATGTTTATATTTGGTCAAATTCGTGTGGTCTTGCCTATATTTGATGCAAATTCTAGAGTTACACTTATACATGAATCACACACTTAGAGCAAATTGTAAATGTGGATGATATGAAAATTATTGCTCCGAAAGGTTTCTCAGCAGAAAAATAATTCAGGGTTGTTGTACCAAGTGATGTAGTTCTTTCATTCAGTTAAATTATCCAAGAAAAATGAGTCCTTAAGCTAAAGACCATTACCTAGCATCTATTTCAACCTGAATTTCTCAAACATTGTCAAGCAACCTCAAATAATACTTGGTAATCAAATCATCAAGTCATGGAGAGAAGATAATGGTACCTAGAAGAAATGTAATCACAACAAATTGACATGCCAACAACCTAAAGATCTAGACATCACAATGAATACAACCTAAACATTTGAACATAAGAAACATGAAAACTTCCCTACACAAAACAATACATTGTCCCAATGTAAAATAAAAACACAAAGAAGAAGAAAATTAAAAAGAAAGAGGTAGTGAACTTCCATTATGGTGAGGACCGAAAGCACAACATCAATAATGAGGAGGTGGGAATGAAGGATCACGTCCTTGAAGGCGAAATAACTCAGCTACATTTTCTTCAGTAGGGGTATCCTTTTGTTCAAGTATTGCTATGGTAGTCTCCAAACTTTGTAACTTCTCCAAAAGTTGTTGGAAAAAATCAGCAATAAGTCGCAAAACACCAGAAGGTATAGCCCCACCCTCTTATAGCTTACGCCGTGAAGGCAATGCAGGTTCATATCCCAAAGGCAGCCAAGTTTGAATGCCATTTTCTGTTTGCACTAATCCTATATTCTTCAAGCAAGCAAGATCTAGAAATTCCAACTCAAATGCAACATGTAATTTTTATTTAACAACATCCAATAATTGCAAATTTTGAGCTAATTGGGTAATAAGAGAACAACAAAGAAGTCCTCGATTGGATGCCCAAGCAGTTCAAATTTGATTGGCAATCCAAAAACCCAAATTACACTTGACATTATTAATCATACAAAATAAGAAAAGGCTTCATTTTTATTGAAAATGCTACTTGACTCTCCTCTCCTATAAAAAGTATAAGCCGAAAAGCAATGGATATATTAACAAATAGGTTTATTCAGAAAATTAGATTTAGAGGAACTCAGATTGTAGCTAAACTTATCAGTAGCTATGTGACTCCACAGAGAGCTAGGATGAAAACTACTATCAAAATCGATCTTAGAAGACCTATATTCATTGGTTTCAACATATTCTTTATAAAAAACCACAAGCAATACTGAATTCAGTGATGGATTGGCTAAAAGACTTAAGCAACAATGGAAACTTTATCAATCCTGGAGTATCTATGGTGAATTCATATGGGAGTTCCAATTCAAAAGTGGTGTGGAATTCTCTAATGAGTTATATATATCCTGGATATTCATTAGCAAATAGAGATTTCCAACCAATATTCTCAATCAAGGTATGAAATTCAGCAAGCATCCCAAACTTTTCCAAAACATGTTGGTGCGCAGAATTCCCACATAGCTTTCGGTCCCAAAACGGTCCAAAAACTTAGTACGAGAATACCCCTAGGCGTAGGTGGTAGGGTCTAGGATTCAAATCATATTAAACCTAAGGTCTACACACTTACAGCAAGTATACGAGTCACATAAGTAGTATAAAATGGATTTTAAGTCTGAGTATCGATCCCACGAGGAACGGATAGCGATTACAAGTTCATTTATTCTGTCTATGGTAAACTTAACTTGAGATTGGTTTATTTTAGTCCATTCTGTAGAAAAATAAAGTAGGAAAATAATGCATTATAAGTATGAATCACAGTGCATTCAGAATGACATTGTTTACGTTAGCATTTCTCATAATCATGCGAACTTAACTCTCAATTGGCATGCATGGATTATGTACTTGTTCTTTGATTATTACAACAAATAACATTGAGATTGGTATGATTAACTCTACCCAATTCATGCAAGAAATAAGTCAATTACACACAACATCTTTTGATTATTACAACATAGTATTTCACTAACCC
>CAOJCR011674171.1:0-52338 GCA_948330485.1 Euphorbia neoarborescens | reverse complement strand
CTTGCGTATAGAAAGAAAGTGTCAGTCAACGTAAGGTTTTCAGCTTCAGGCAATCCCTGCGGGGCTTCCTGGGTAAGGGATGAGACGATTCGGAGATTTCGAATTTTCCAGGGTTGGGATATCTGCTCTAGCTGAAGCTATATCACTACGCCATCTCAGCAGCTGGGACTGGAACTGCTTCCGCATCTGGTACTCCCCAACCTTTTCTATCTATCCTTAGAAGTAGGATAAAAAAGTGTATTGTATACAGACCGGGTTCTCTCTCTGAATCAGGTTATTCACTGGGCTGTTAAGCCATCGAGTCTTCTAGGGTTGATCGATCCGTTTCAAGAGAATTCATCCAAGACTCTTTCTTTCCTTAATTCTAAGGAGGAACCCATTCCATAAGGAAGATGAGAGGTATGCAAATAAGGCATACATAGTTGGCTGCTTATTTGTCTCTCCTATCCCTGCTGCTACTGCAGGTGCCCGGAATTCATGGAATCTCTGGTAGAGGGGAGTTGATAAAAATGCAGTAAGTAGGATCTTTCATGGCTTTAATTTAAGCTTCAGATCCTGAATCTCCATAAATGGGTAAGGTCCCTTGACTTGCCAAACGGTTTCCAGTATGCCTATACAGTTAGTCTTTACACACATGATAGTGGCAGCCAGGTTGTCGACGATTCTACAATAGGCGGCCGCTGGAAAACCCGACTTAGCGAATCACTTCCAGGCTGGCATTAAATCTATCTCGTGTCAGTGGCTCTTGTTCGCCTCATTTATGCTGGTGGCATCCCGTACCGTATTGTGCTGAACACTCACAAAAGCCGTGGCCTTCCGCTATGTTAGACCGTCCCCTAGAAGTACAATGGTTGGTCCCTCCGGAACTGGTAATCTCCATTTTACTTGAAAGGAGCCTTGTTCCGCAGGTGCGCAGCAAATATTCTTTCACAAGTTTGACGCAAGTCGTACCTCCCCTTAGCTACTTGTACTAAAAAACTAGGACGCTATACGGAAATTCGTGCCTGCTTATCCCGGCTACAATAACTATCGAACAGCGATCCATCTGAAGAATGGCGCTCGTATATCCCTAGACGTGGGTCTGTACTTTTCTTTTCCCTTCCCTATTATAGAAGGGCGAGCGGAGGCGCTACTAGCCCTCAAGCAAGACATGATCTACATAATAAAACATCATAGCGCCTAGAGATAGAGGTACGGTTCATCGCCTTACTTATCCAAGCGTGTTGCCGGATAGTCGGATATGCCGTACTCTGATTTTTATAAGGTTAGGAACCATTTGCTGTTATCAGCATTGCTCATTATCTCATTATTAGGTAATGCATTCCCGTTTATCGATTTTAAGGTTAGGGTGATGTCGCTTTCGCTTTAATAATGAATGAGATGGAGTCATGCAAGGAGCGCGCTTTACTAATATAATAGAAAGGGGTTTTCCCCATCTATTTCTGCCTGAACTCTTCCGGAGTTTCCCTCCTAGCGAACGGGGAAAGCTTATCCCTCACTCGCATTCGCCTAATCGAGCAGAACGCCACTCGGCGATCATACTACAACCGGTCCCGCCTATAAGTTATAGTGTCGAACACACATAAGTATAGGTTTTGTTGTCCTTACGACGGTTGTCAAAGACCGGATCTTTGCACTTCGCGACCCTATCCGAGTATGTGCTTAGTGCAACGCCTTATAGAACAATGAAGTAATGTTTTCATACGAGCTACGGCCCTCAGCAGCTCGAATACAAAATAAACTTGTTCATTTATGTTATCTGTTGTGGACCTTCAACGTTTCACCTTTCATAGATCTGGTAAAGGCGGTTTTGGTTTGGGAAGTGACGTTGAGACAGGGCGACACGTGCGATAAGTAATGTAATAAGGAAAGCAAAGAGGCATAAGGCATAAGTTGAATAGGCATAATAGCCCGCCTTCCATCAGTAATAGTCAAGCCTACGAGCCGGTTTCGCCAGGGGTTGGTTTATACGTACGCGAACCACTATGGAAAGTAGTAAAAAAAAGAACAACAGGAAGAGGACGTAGCTGCCTTTACTTACTCGTCCTCTCTTTCTGAATGAACCTACCTTGCTCGTCTCTAGTCACTGTCCCTCTTTAAGAGCCTCGTCTCGTATGAGAAATAGGAAAGCCGGCCAACAAGCCAATCCCAATCGAAGGCTTAGTCCTTTTGTCCCTTCGAAAGCAAGAGCCACAGCAATTGGAACCTTCTCTTATCTTTCATCGGAAGAGGCACAACAGAATAGAATCTCCTATGGCAACCTTCTCTCTTCGGTCAGCTCCCCGGCTCTGGGATAAAACTAGCTAGGCATCTTCCTCCGCTCCGTTTTGTTAACCGATTCACTTTCACTCACCGTCTCCTTACCACGCTAGCTTTGAATAGCCAGGCATTTCCCTTGGAATGGTAGATTGAACACCAAACCTTCATTAGAAAGGGGCTAGGAAAGTCTGTTTTAATCCCTTTCCCTTTAGGGCTAACTGGGAGTAGCAGAGTTCTGCAATCTTACGAAAAAAGGGTAGTTTTGTGCCCTCTCCTTTCAGTCACTTTCTTCTTTACAGCCGAACGTAAAAAACTACTGATAATAGTTCGAGAAGAGAGACAGGGGCGAATAAGTCCACTTTGTTACCTCTGAATAGACGAGAAGCTAAAAAAATATGTTTTAATCTAATCTCTTTGAGGAGAATCCATGTAGGGTGGTTGCAGAGATGGGTAATATAAAATAAGGGCCTTTAGAGCCCGCTTCCTAATCCTGATGATCCATCTAGACGCGAAAACCCCCTTCTTTCTCATTCATGCTGGGCAGAGAGCGGCTATGGCGGTGCACCTATACATCTTGCTGAACCTTACACAATGGTAGATCATCCATTATTTGATGGCTCACATTACACACTTAATGAGCAGCTCTATTAAGAAATTATTCCAGATCCGTTTTAAGCATAATAAGTTGAATAAAATACAAAACAAAAAAAGGGTCCCCAGACCTTGGGGTCCCCCCTGTGTCTGGTAGGCTGGGGTGTTCAATTGAGGGAGGAGAAAAGAATAATTTTTCCAATCGGGGAAAGCAAAGAGGACTTCGAAAGAAAGGAGCCGGTCCAACCGCTCAAAGGAAGGTGCCAACCCAAAGGAAAGGCACAAGAGGAAAAGCGATGTCCAAGTCGCTTCCTTTGTCTCTGCCGAACGCAGCTTTTAAGGAGTCGGTGTCACCACCTACTGCAGCCGATGTTGCCGATTTGGCTTCCCCAGAATCCCAGTTCTATTGACCGATAGGAGAATCAAAATCTGATGAGAATTCGACTTCTGGCCCTCGCTCAACCATGGCTTCCTCTTCAAGATTCGACCCATTTCTCGATGCCCTCTGCAGCCTTGTCAGACTTGAATCTGGATTCAGCTTGATCTTTCGCCTTGTTTTTCACTGGTTGTTCTCTGTCACCCTTCCCTTCAACGGATCTTGTCCAACACCTGCGCTTTCGGCTTCTGGTCTAAGAGAGTCCTGTAGAGCAAATAACTTAAGTCAAGCGAACTCTCAGTGATGGAGGAATTGTCTTTGCTAATGGGCAAGGGGACTGCTTTTCACAGGAGTCAGTAGGCCGAAAGAAAAAGTCAGGGGTCATTCCAAGGGAAGGATTCATGCGAAAGCACAGATTCAGTCCACCCGAATGGTCGAGTCCCAATAGATGGATCAAGTAGGGGCGCATTGGCTTCCCTTTCCTTGAAATGAACCGAGTTCGTGCTTTGGGATTCCTTCCATAGGCAGAAGGAGTAGCTGACCGACTGGCAACGAAAGTAGTGATTAGATAGTAGAGAGTCTGCGCACCTCCGTCTCAAAGGGGGAAAAGGGGGGGGAGTAGACGAGAAGAGAAAAGGCTCCAAAGCGCAGAGAGTAGCCAAACCCTGTCAGCCAGTCTCACTTCACGCAGCATAGCGCCTTGCTATTTGCATTCATCCTTGTAACTTACCGAAGTGAGGAAAGCCACATTGGGGATCGCGAGTCGTGAGGGTGGCGAAGATATTGTGTGTGTCAGTGAAGTCGGGCTGAAAGCACGGGTTGGAAGCATGAGCGATGAGCTTCTCGACTTCGATCTTTGTCTTTTATTTTAAGTTATGGGTTGATTGTGATCTAGTATTAGTATAGGAATGATCCAGGGTAATTCAACTCGGGTATTCAACGAGTCGACGCAGCCTAGAAGGGCAACGAAGCGGTCGAAGGAGGAGGGCGATAGAAAGCAGACCCAATGCCCCGGGTTTTGAAATCAAGCCAGGCATTTTTACACTCTCAAAAGGTGTAGACCAGTCCATGGTCTAAATACCAGCACCCTCAATGACATAGAGGATCAGTTTGGTATGAAAATAGTAATGCAGTCGTCACTTTTCTCTCGAGCTACCTTATCGTACTTGTGCGGATTGATCAGATCCGATCAACGAATATAGCCCTATCTAGCCCGGAACCGAAGCGAGGGTCTCATGCTATCATTGAACGGCTACCGAACCGCCATACTCAGGTAAGCGGTCTCTGTTCCAAGTACATCAAGACCCCCCTAGCTACTTAGGGCCGCACCCTCATGGGTCCAGATCCACGAATCCCTAGTATAGTTGCCTAAAGCAATTCATAGCGCAATCAAAGAAAAAATCTACTTAATGCCGCAACTCAAGAAGGTTTTTCGCTCTAGTTGGGCAATGCAAGGAGGCCTCTTTCGCCATTCTTTAGAAATGAGAAAGTCTTCTTAGTTCAGTTCGGTAGAACATCGATGAGAGGAGAATTTATTCACAGAAGCATATGACTCAATAGCAGATATTTTTTCTTGCGCAAAGAAAAGAGCGGAATCATACCTCCAGCAGGCATTGTCTTCTCTTACCTAAACAGCTATCATTTCCTACTTTAAGGCCTACGAGCTTGTTTTTTGGTTTTGAGTGAAGGCAGCATTCGCTGAGCCCGTCTGATTGTTGGGCTTACTAACTCTATGTTTGATTGACCGAAAAGAAGAAAGAAAGATAACCTAATATTTAAGTAAAAGGTTCAGCTAGGTCTAGTCTATACTAAACAAGACGAAGACGCCTTTTTCTTTATTAAGAGCAAAGCGGTTAGCTACAAGTGCTTCCTCGGCGCGGAAAGCATCGAGGATGTAGGACTTGCAAGGAGTAGTTTACAGTGGGCATGAAGCAGAACATCGGAATGGACTACTTAGTCTGGTTTACGCAAGGGATGAAGTCCAGGGCTAGAGAATCCACTTTTGACTTATAGGATCGCCTAGGCCATGCCCTTATTATTTATCCCATTCTTTAGGAATGGAGCAAAGCTTTTTGTTTATTACAGTTAGGAGCATATCCTGTGCTTATAGTGAGACTCAAAAACGGGATCCAAGGGAGGACTCGTGGGACAAAGCAAAAGGAAAGCCAAGCTAAAGCCCTAGAGAGTCAAATGCACGTGGAATTCACAAAAGAATCCTCGGAATAAGCTTCTTCTTCTTCCTATACTAGATAATAGAAGAGGAATGATTCGAGCGGCCGGAGGCAGGAACCAACTTCTTTTAGCTCAGAGTAAATAACCCAGTCCTCTATTTAGGAAGAAAGAAAGGGCGGGGAAGCAACTTGTCGAGCTGGGAAGAGAAAGACCAAAATCTATTACTATATTCTGCGCTTTCCTTATTTGACTAGAAAGCTCTTTATTGAGAGCTAACTCCGGAGTAGTCTCTCAATAAAGAGCTTTCTCTTAGGTGATCTTGGGACATTCCCCAATCTTTCCTAGCTCTGTCGATGTGACTCCTACTTAGCTCCCCATTTTCATCAATAAGAGATAGCAGCTAATACAGTGGATCCCGTATAGGCAGGGACGAAAGAAGCGGATTGGACTATTAAGAGTCTTGTATGAGACCTACGGGACTCGTCTTAACCACCGTTGAATTGTTAATCTTTAGGAAATGCAAGAAATTGTTTATGCGTGTTGAGGAAATGCTCTTGATTGAACCGTCATATAGGAACTGAATATTCTTTTGAAGACAGGTCGCCGGGACTGAAAGTCGTAAGATGACCGCACAGTCAGTCTTGACGCGATAGCGGATTGGACGTTAGTCTTTAAGCGGAGCGATAGTTTAAGATTTACCGCCCCTGAAAGAAGGGCAGCTTTCGAGAAAAACCGCTTCTTTTTTCCGAAACAACTTGGGCGAAATGGGGTTCTACCGGGAAACGTACCTTGGTCTCGCTACTTTTCGTTTTGTTTAGTCAAACGTAAGTACTCTTTGAACCCCGAGCAGCTACCACTTTTCTTCTTCCTCTCGCTTCACTACGAGCATCTTTCGAACCTCTCGCAGTTGGTCTGCTCGAGCTACTTTACCTCGTTACTCTCGTCGGACTCGAGTAACTTCGTTCCTCGTGGACCACTTGGTCAATCGCAAAAGTTTAAGCTGTGAAATGAATCAAATTTCGATCTTTCTGGGAATTTGATTGACGGTCATGCTTGGGGAAAATTCCAGATTCAGTTTTTGTTCCGCGTAACTCTCCTAAAGTTCAAAGCTAGCCGGTCGGTAAAGCTACCTTCCTTTTGTACCTTACCCTGCTTGCTAGTAAATTTACTTTTTTTATCTTTCTTTTTAACGATTTGACGTTTGAACTCGAGCAAAACGAGTAGACGAGTAGGGTTGAAAAAACGGCTTTTCGTAAAGTTTTGAGCTTTTTGCGGGACTTTCTTTTCATTCTTTGGAAGTAAAGAACCTAGATTGCGCGAGTGTTCAGAATCCCAACAGGGATGGGAGAGGGAGAGGACCTAAGGGACGTAGGGCCTAAGGAGGTACGTAGTTGCTCGACCGCCAGGGAGAGGGGAGGAACGCTAGTTACCGGGCGGGAACTCTTAGTTACCGGGACATAGGCCGGGAACTGAGTTAGTTACCGGGCCGGGCGGTTTGCTGAGCTGTGGAAAGAAAGAAAACAAAAGAAGTTTGACCGGCTTAGGAATTCGCTTTCCCGGGTCTGATCAATTGAACTCCTTCCTATAGGCTATCTGATCAATCTGAAAACTTCCAGTTTCCCGGGTTTAGAGTTGAAAGTTTCTTTCCCAGCTATTAAATTACATTACAGAATATATCTGATTTGCGCGGAAAAAGAAGCAAAAAACCTTTTAGCGAAAAAGAAGGAACGAAGTAGCTCGAGTGATAGCGAGAGGTTCGAAAGAGACTCTCCCGATAGGGAGAGGGGGAAAACTAAAGTAGCTTTACGGGGACACTGAACACTTAGCAATCTAGGTGAAGAACTCCCAAAGCATGACCTAAAAGCCCTAGTTTTTTCTATCAAAAGTTGAAAAAACCCGTCTTTTTTCGATCTAAATCGCTAAAAAGGTCAAATCAGAAACTCTATGTAATTACCCTAGCAGGGATCCGGCTCGAAAGGTCTTACCGACTGGAAAGCCATCTCAAAATGGAATTTTACGCGGAAAATGAGATAAAGTTTTTCTTTCGTTTTCTTGAGATTTTTTATTAACGGGAAATGCAATGAAATGGGCTGACCTAAGTCTAATTGCTAGACCTAAGTCTAATTGCGGGAGTTCCTTGGAATCGTTCTGCTTTCTCCCCGTGGACCAAGCTCCCAATGAGAATCCAGGGATTTCGAGCTGCAACCTAAAGTAGTACCTTGCCAGCCGAGTCGACCGAGTAAACTTCTCAACAAGCTTTTTTTATTCAACCCAAGGTTCGAAGATGCTTCTTTGATAGAACAAGGAGAGGTTCAAAGACAGAAAACTAAAGTTGTTTAACCTCGGGACTACGAACTTTCTTTACGGGGATTTTGAGCTGTCGTCCCGCTCCAGCTTCTTTCACTCTTTAAGACTGTCAGATGGTACTTGGTTGTTCCCTAAAGCATTTCCCGTTCGCCCCTTGGCTTCGTTCAATCAAAAGAATTTCTCGCCCCAGGTCTGGGCAAATTCGGTATGAAGTCATAGATGCGCCTTTCGACTGGCATTCACTCCTCCAACACCAACTGATTCAATGTCACTTGGGATCGGATCCTTCCAAAAGAAATTTTCCCTCCGAAATCGATGATTCTTGGCTAAAGGAATGATGTTAGAGCATAAAGACTTCCAGAGGCAAGGAGATGTATAAAGATAAAGAAGAAAGAAGAGAGGGCGGACCCCCCAAAACACTAAGACCTAGCCCCAACCCGATGGTGAATCAAGGATAACAATGCTTTTCCTCAGCCCTTGCCCCGATGTGCTTAATCAATAGAACAAGTAAAAAACAATAGATATAGAGCGATACCCAATGCATTGGGTGGGGTCCCTACGCTCTCAGGTCTGTGGAGCGTTTTGATTTGTCTGCGGTTGGTTTTTCTTTAAAGAAAAGAATTTGCGGTAAGGGAAAGTGTTTACTGATTACGTAAGAAATAGCTCGGCTAAAAGAACGAGCCAATCACAGGAAAGGAGCCCCACCAGTATCAGGAGTGCGCCAATGGATTAAGAAATTGGGTAAGCTCTTATAGGGAACGAAGCGAAGTCCGAGACCTTACGAGCGATAGCGTTCTTAGTTACTAAAGATAGGAAGACCTTTCCAAGAGGGGTATAAAGCAAAGGGGTGAAAAATCTTAAATGGTTGCTTGGTTTAGGGTCAGGAGTGGAGCGAGCCTATACAGAAAAGGAAGGAGGTCACCTATCAAGGATAAAGTCAAGACTAGGGTGCAGTTGGAGTAAGTAGGTATACCACCCCCAGCCCACCAGTAGGGAGGAAGTACATGGGGATTCCCCCTATAACTACGCAGACCAGGAAGTCCGAAAAGCAGGTATACCAAGCAGACCTTGAAGTCAAGCAGAAGCTTCGGCCAAACACCCTACTATCCTATAGAATGAGTAGATTGAGGAACCGTGAGTCAAGCAGTTGGAGTTTAAGTTGGATAAGGGGGTTGGAGTTTTATTCCTTCTTTCTTGCTTTCATATTCATAAAAAGAAAGGGAACCGGGAAGAAATGACTGAGCCAGGGATATCTTGGCTAGCATTCCTACCGTAAGGGGGGATAGTCTTAATACGTTCTTTCGCTTTCCTAATAGAAGGTGTATAACATTTATAAGGGGTTTCACAGTTCCTAATTACCTTTTAGTGTCCTTTTATGTGTGTATGCGATGGCAAAAGCTTATTACTTATTCTCCTCAGTTGATAGTCCCAATGAGCCAATGCTAGTTCTCTTTTTGGGGGCCATGTCCATGTGAGGCCAGTGAAAGCAAGAGTCCGAAGGAGAAATGCCAGTTCTGGGGAAGGAAGAGGGTGCGAAATAGATATTAGTCTTATTCGTTGGATGGGGCAGACTGACTTCCTTAAACAGGAGGCTAACTAGAAGATGGATATCTCTTAGGCTAAAAGGATAGCAACGGGGTGTAGTGGTGGTTTTGGAGGCCTTGGTTGCAGTGACATCGACACTGACGAGTCCTATCATTTCCGCAACTCCAAGAAGACTAGCAGTAAGGGACGCAGAGGGTGCACTTGGAGAATTCGTTCCTAAGTCAAGATCACGAGCAGGTCCTGCGGCCGAGTGAATCTCGAAGCTTGCTCCCAAAAAGAAAAGGAGCTTTCTAGCCCGTTGAGTACCCTTCCGACCAAGCCCCCATCCATACAATAGGCTTTGTAAAGTTCGGCAGTTCTCCCTTTTTTCTTGTTTAGATGGGACTCCTTCTATCTAGTTCGTTTACTCGGACTGATATAAGGATCCACTTCTACATGGAAGAAAGGGCGAGGGCAGGAAAACAAGAGTTAGCAGGGGTCTCCGCTATCACAAGAGTAGGTTTAATGCATCTTATAATAAGATGGCAATGCTAGGAAGATCGGCATGTACTCTTTACCCTGGAAAGACCACTTCCGGTAAGATTGTGTCCCTTGTTCTCTTTCGGGGGAAGTACACACCTTAAGCCTTTAGTGTACATTCGAGAGGAGGTTTCGCGGCAAGTGTAGTCTTACTACCAGGAAAAAGATCGAAAATAGGCATTATTTGTAACATCCTATGGAAAGGATCTGTTATTGTTTATGCCCTAGCCCTTGCTTCCGCTGGATCAATGGGATCCCAATCTCGATTTCCTAGGTATACTTGCCCTGTTCAGTAACTGAAGCTACTTGTTCTCTTTCACTACACCAAAGCCACGAAAGGCTACTTCAGCCTATAGTAAAGATTACGTAAAGGTCGCTTGTTCCACCGATTCAGCTATCTAGAAAGGCTTTCATCCAGATCTCAATCCCGATGGACCACGGGGTACAGATCCTTTAGCTTCGGTGGATCCATGCGAATCCGATCCTCCTCAATGAAGTGGGCAAGAAAAGGGATTTTCTTCTGCGTGAACAAGCACTTAGACAGCTTCACATGGAACTCGTGCTCTTGCCGTCTGGTGAGCACTTTCTTCTTTCTTTTTCTTGGTGCTCCTCTAGGTTCCTAATGTACACCACAATGTCATCAAAATAAACCACGGCGAGCTTGTGGAGGTAGTCTTGAAACACTTGGTTCATTAAGGTATAGAAAGTAGTTGGGGCATTCGTCAAGCCGAAAGGCATGACCAAAAACTCATATGCCCCCCCCTATCTCCTCACGCATGTCGTCTTCGCCTCTAGGCTCATATTCGATTCTTCAATTTGTTGAGGCCGATTTCAGTTAAGAATACGCTTATTAGCAAGCACCGATCAACCCGAGAGATGCAGTGGAGTTGGGGAAAGAAGTCAAAAGTATATGACGAATAATTTGAAACTCTTCGAAAAGAAGATAGAGATAGTGTGAAATTAACCTTATCTCTTCCGAAGGAGGGGAGGACACTTACTAAATTACCCCTGGGAGTACGTAAGTCCTTGGTTGGCGAGTGGAAGGTTGCTTGCAATAACCGATAGGGAGAGGTGCGAAGGACTGAAAGGAAAGGTGCGCAGCAGGTTGCTTGCAATACGACCGGGAGGAGAGAGAGTTTTTTCTTTTAGTTGAGTGCTTTCCCGCTTCGCTAAAGGCGTCAGTCTTTTCGAACTAGAATGCCACTAATCCAAGATAGTATAGATATATATGCACAGAGAAGCTGCTAGTCTTTTCGACTATGCCTTCCTTTCTTTCGTCTTTTCCTTCTTTTCTTTCCAACTTCGAGTTATAGGATATACCTTTCCACACCAAGGGCTACTAGGTCGATATCTGAGTTCGCTGGAATCTACAACGCCATAGCACAATTGAGAGAGAAAACCTACCCTCGTGGGTTATTCCCTGAAAGGGATCTAAAAATTTTCTAGGCGTCAGGTTGCTTTAGAGCTGCTTTTCCACAGCTACGTGGCTTTCTCTGCTTTCCCTAAGTAGAGGGATTTTATGAACTTGGATATACCAATCCACAAGGCTAGGTGGATATATGACTTCGCAAGGCTTGGTCGATATTCTATTTTAGCCAGATTGGACCCTTTATCATACATATAGTTTTGTGCGATAGCCCTCCCTCATGGGTGATTGGTGATCAAGGCAGCGATACCGGGCTTGAGAAACCCCCCTACATCTGTGTTAGTAAGCGCTATAGAAAGGGTTTTTCCCTCGAGACCTGAAAAAGTTGGTTCATGAAAAATTCGCAGATTCAGGGAGCTCCAACGCACCAGATTACATGTGTTAAGCGCGGAAGGATAAGACCGCAGATCCAGCCGGTGGAAAAGAATTTCCGTATGTCAGGCAGGAGCTGGCAACCACAACCAACGCTTCGCAGAAGGGATGAACAAGACCAAAAGACGGGACTGCACTGGAATAGGACAGGGAAGCTCGGTAGTCAGAGTTGGGAAAGATCTTAGCTTTTTAGTACTGGGTCGACATCTAAGTAGACCGCAACAAGACCTACTTTCATATGCGACCGACAGAGCTAATTAACAAATGAAGAGAAGACTGATCCGCAGGTGAACCTTATCGGATCCTATCTTTCTTCACTATATGAAATTGTCGGCCACCGAAAAGATCATCACACCTTTCTTCTTCCTTTTTTTTTGTGAAGTGAATGTGAAATAAAAGTACGCTTTGTCAACGCTACTCCACTTCTCTTCTTTATTTAGACAAATTCAACCACTTCCTATTCTATCTCTTTTTAAAGTAAAGAGCTCGCATTCTTTCTTTACGCAACCATAACGCGGGGGAAGACGAGTTTTTAGTTCTACCCGATTGGATTGATTGCCTATGCTTTCTTCCTCTGTTAACGAATTAGAAAAGCGCATTCTCTAAAGCAACCCAACGCCTTGAAGCAGGAAAGGCAAGCTTTTAACAGGATTTTCTTTTTTAGAATACGAGATTACCTTCAAACTTATTCCACCATTCTTGGTACCAGACTAACTACGAAAAAGGAGCCTAGACTTCTGGTATAATTACGTCTATTCCTACCCTATAGGAGATCTTCCCAGTGCCAAGAACTAGGATCAGTTTCAACTTCAACTTTGGAGTACGCAAGTGGGCTCTTCCTTTACTACTACGCTCTTTCTCCCGTCTCCAACGTGATTCGTATTTGATGCTCTTATCGGATTGGATGCTTTATTCCTTAGCAGAGCAAATTTAATGGCTCACTTCACTACCTTAAGACCAAGCTGGGACATGATCTTAAGCTTACTTAATTAAAAAGAGTCTTTCCGTGTTGGGATAAGTTGAACTTTTGACTTCTATTTGAACTACTCCGAATTCTTTTCACTCTTTATGGCAGCCGCTAGTTTAGTGGCATCTATCTTGCTCAGTTGTTTTCCTGGTCCCATTTCAATCTTTTTCATGGTATGTAACTCCAATCCTTCCTGCAACAGAGTCCAAGCTTCAAGTTCAAAAAGAAAAGATCAGTAAGTTAAACCAGTGTGCCAAGCCGCCTTCTCAATCCTCTTCTTTGGACTCTTCTTTGCTTGTAATTTCTTCGAACGGTAAATTCACTCTTCTAGGTGAATGAATGAACTGACCTAGGTGAATGAACTAGAGGAGGTAAATCTCTCTTTTCTTCCTATCCATTCTTTTCTTTCTTTTCAGCCTTTAGCTATGAAATGACGTAAATGAGTAGGGTAGTTGGCCCCTTAATCAGGCATGCAGCCAGATCCCCGGTAAACCCTATGCATTGTTTGATGTGAAAAGCCTACCACATTCTGGACTCCTCTTTATTCAACTATAGGGATAGGAAGAAAAAAGAAAGAAGCTCGGAGAGCAAGCAAGTTGGAGATTAACGATCTGCTTCAAAGCAGACTACTTCGTCCCTCTCCTTTCGCTGTTCGCTCACTCGAGCTACTTCTTTCCCGGTCTAGCATCTTTGAACCTTTCTTCGCTTCAAGTGAGTCCCCCGGTCGGTAAAGCAACTAAAGTTCTCCCCGGCTAACTAAGTTCCTCCCCGTCCCCCTTTCCCTCTGGTCAAGTAACTCCGTACCTTTCGGTAAAGCATGTCCTTGTTCCTCTCCCTTCGCTGTTCGCACAAGTAAGTTCTCCCCATACAGAAGATCCCACCATCCTAACTGTGTTAAGCATGTCCTAAAAGCCCTAATTTAAGCTAAGCAAGGTCTTACCGGTCCTTGAACTTTTTCTTTCGTTTTACCGCTGTCAATTTAAGAAGGTCAAACTTTCTTTTTAGTATGCGCGGCATTCGCTAAATGAAATGAAGCTCTTTCTCCCCCAGTAATGAAATGCTTTCTTCCAGTTGAAATTCAATGGACTCGGGAAGTCAGTCGACTGCAGGGCCTTACCTTAAGGGGGGGCAGTTACTTACCGAGGGAGGAGAGGTTTAGGGCTTGCTCGGGAAGTAAAGCAGCTCGACCCGGACCAGTAGCTTAAGTTCGACGAAAGGTAAAGTAGCTCTAATCCCGCATCAGACTAAGACTAAATTGAATGTGTAAAGAAGGGCCTTTAATGACCGCAAAGAGCTTGCTTTTTCCGCGGCTTCAAATAACGAATTTGCGGAAAGATTCACTCTTATGATATTAAAAAAGTAGGGTTCGGTGTAATAGCAATAGGGTTCGGGTAAGAAAGAACCCAAGCTAGCCTAGCTCATTTCCCTTTACCTAGCTTATTTCCGGACCGCTAACGAACCGGTGAAAGCGGTAGTTACGAGACCGGGGGAAGAGTTACCTAGTTGCTTTACCGACCGAAAGGTACGTTCTTGCTCGAGCAGACCGGGGGGGGTTATAGTCTTGAGGTTTATAGTCTTGATTTATAGTCTTGACCAGAGGAGAGGGATTTTGTTTAGTTGACTGAAAGGTAGGAAGTCTCGGCCGAAGGGCCTAAGGTAGCTTGACTCCGACGAAGCGAAAGGTACGGGAAAGTAGCTCGACCAGAGAAGAGATAAGTAGTTGTGAGACCGGAAAGGAAGAAGACTACTTAAGTAGCTTTACGGGATTCAGAACTTTCTTTACTTTACCGCTCGCGACCAGGCCAACTCAGAGTGTTGCGGCAGAAAACTTGACTTTCTTTACCGGAAGAAAACCTAAGTTGCGAGACCAACTGCTGGGTTTGGGCCAAAGCAAAGATGCGAGACAAAAGAGGTAGGGTACGGAACGAAGTAACCTTGAAGTTGCTTTACCTGGGGAGTACGAACTTTCTTTACCTGGAAAACTGGGAGCGGAGTCTCGAGCAAGCAAGGCCATCGGTAGGTAGTTCCGGTGGAAAGCAAGAAAACTAGCTCGGCCAACAGGAGTGATGAAGCGAAGTAGCTTTACCGGACCGGTTCGATTGAAATGAAGCTCTTTCTTTCCAGTTTCAATGAAATTCACTTATGTAAGTTTACTAGTGAAATGAAATTAATCAAATTGATCTGGCGTAGAAAAGAAAGGTTTTTCTTCTTTGCTTTGCCTTCACGGAGTTAGTGAGGCGACTGAACGAACAGAAAGCGGAGAAGCGAGGGTCGGTCGACTTACTATCTTCCTCTTACTGTCCTAAGGAAGTCTTAGAGTAAGGGGGTACGCCCAACTATAGAATAGAAGTAGTTGGACTTTGTTCTTGGTCAATGCATCTTTGTTGTTTCCGGCTTTGTTGATGGCTCTCGTTCTGAAAAGTGAGTGATCGGATCTCGCCCCTTTGCCACATTCCCCTAGTCCGTCCAGCTCTCTCCTCGTGCGAGCCTTCTATTAGCAGTTCAAGCAGTCGAATCGGTAATTGCAGAATTAGCAATTCCTTCTTTTACACAGCTAGACGTAGCCAATGTAATGAATGCTCGCACAGACACCGGATTGGACCTTAGCCGCTCGGGAATCGAATCCAGGAAAGGAAATCGCCACGACGCTGACATCTTTTCATACGCGGAGTACAGGCAAATTCGGAAGAAGCCGCTTACACGACTTCCACCCCCCTTCCATCGGTTGAGACTTTTACTAAGATAAATGAGTTCCTAGACAAAGTGCACGAGCCGAATCGGGAGCAAGAGTGGAAGCTGGCGCGGGAACAGTAGGAGCTCCAGCTCGCCGAATAAGCCACCACAATATAGGAAAAAGAAATGGGGATGAAATTGAAATTAAGGTAGCGAGATCACTCCGGGGTAAGGCGACTAGAAGAGGGACCTTTTCCCTGTTAACAACAGGAGAGAACAAGGGAAGATCTAAAGTTAGGAATCTGGGATAGGAGAATTTGAAAAGCGATACGATAAGACAGTAATCTCACACGCTAGGACCACAGCCTCTTCCTGATCTTATCTTTATAGAAATATCATATCATAATAGAATCAAGATCTAGGCTATGATGAGAAGCAGCTGTGTCAGAAAAGAAAGAACGAATGGAACTCTTCAAGTCCCAGATAAAAGAAAAAAGCATATCCCTCTCTTTCTCCAGGTCCTATCGAACCAGTCACCGCTTGCAGCCCCTGGCAAAGACCCTTCCTCGAAATCTTTTATCTATTTTCTTCGACCCCCACTTTTTGAGTTAGGGATCGGGTAAGCGGAAATTCCTCCTCTTTCCACATTCTTATAGAAAACTCTCCTCTAGACTAGGATTTCCCCTGGCTAAGAGAAAGGGCTTAGAAAGCTATAGAAAAGCCTCTAACCCCCTTCTTAGATAAAGGATAAAGATCAGATGTGGCATTCTTGTCAAAATGAATCTCAGATGTCGATCAATCCCATTCGTACCATTAGGATTCTATTAGTATGAAGAGCGGAAAAGATTACCAGCAGCAGCGGTTGATGATATAAGACCCAGACCTGTTACTGATTTACTGACCCCCCAACACCGGCAACTGTAAGAGCAGATAGGCAAACTAGGGGGATCTTGCCTAAACCTCATAGGAAGAAGACAGCATTGTAGGACTCAGTCCCTTGTTCTAGTGATAGAGATTGTAAAGTTCTAGCATAAGACAGCCCTCGTTCTAGAGCTAAAGTCAGGAAGGTTGTTGATCCCGTCAGGCGGTTAGAGGAAGTCATCTAATTTATAGAGTTGTTATGATAAAGGTAAGAAAGTAAGAAAAGTCCTTGCTCAAGTCAGTCCCCTTGCTCTCAGTTCGTAGGAATTGCTTCCATCACTAACTAGTTTTGGCTGGTGAGCCTCTTGCCTTCCTCTTAACTATGTCAGTTTGCTTTAGCTGCGGATTCTGTAATAGGGGGTTCACAGGGCATTCTAATGTCAAACCTGCAAACCTTTAACCAGCAATGGTTCCGGGTTCTTGCTTTAATAAGTTCAATCTGAATGTGCCATTTTCCTTCGAATAAAAAAAAGCCAGAGTAAGAGCCCCTTGCTTTTCTGATCTCACTGTCAGTAGTGATCATCTAGACATGACATTCAAACTATATCTATGAAATATTGGCATTGCCCGGGCATACATCCAATGCATTTCGATCACGTGAACACTACGAACCCAATAGAGAGGGTATACTCCAGTCTCAACTGACAACATGAATTCAAAACATTTACCGAGTTGAACCAAGAAAGACAGATAGATGAAAATGGATTCATTGAACTGATGGCAATGAGTCAAGTCCTTGTCTGTCCACCTCTTCTGAACGAACCCGAGCGTATCAATGGAATAGGTCTCTAAGCTAAGAGTACCCTACAGGCGGGTACGGAGAACTAAGAATAAGAAAAGGGTTTCAGAGCTCTAGTCTTGGAAGTCTTACAGCTAATGTCCTAAGCCACTAAGGCCTAGTAGTGCCCTATTTATTTGTCTAACGCCCCCCATTCATCGTATTCGTAGCGTCCGATTCCATTCCTGACTAGCGGACAGAAAGACTCCAGCTCTATGATTAACAGTTCCGTTTAAGGGATTAAGGCTGTGAAGTGCCTTTCCTCGTTAGAACAGCCAGAAGGGCAGAGCTCTATGTTCTATTGAAAAGCTGTCCAAAAAGAGCGCATTCGCTTCCATCTATAAGAGAGCTTGAACACGCCTTCTTACTAGCCCATAGAGAGTGATTCCAGGAAAGGGCAGAGCTGCTAACCTTAGCATCAGCAGGAGATAGAGAAGGGCGCTTGATAGGGAATGAGACCAGGGCTATTCTATTCTTTCTTTATCCACGGAAACAGAGGCAGCCTTGCAGGAAATCACTGATTCTCAAGTGCTTGGGTAAGAGACTGGGTTACAACCTCATTGTGAGACGTCTAAGCCAACATCTCGAATCCCGTCATCAATAGTCCCATATCCCCGCTTTTTATCAAGATAACTAGACTCGTGCTCGCTTTGAGTATACCACACTGAACTCAAGATGAACGAATGCGTGCTCGCTGCTTTTGAATCGTTAGCCGGAGACGAAAGCCCTTTTGTCCAGAAACCGAGCAATATGGTTTTCACACAGAAGATAAGATCAAGGAAGTGCACCGCTCCAACTGTATAGGGCTTAGCGATTAGAGAAGCGAAGCAGGCTTACTCTTACTGATAGAACGATCATCCCGCTTTGACCTTCCCTTAAAATAGGAGTTGAAACCAGCTCTTTTATTAGACCAACAAGCCTATCAAAATCAAATAAACTCGTACTAGTTTCCATTTCTACGAGTTGAAAAGAGCCCAGTGTCACAGTAGCTTTATTTGCGATTAAATTGTCTAAAAAACGCAAGATGAGGTAATTTGGATGAAAAAGGCATACTATCAGGATTAACTGATAAGTTGTACTTCTTTGTGTAAAGGAAGTGGGCCAAAGAAGATTGAACCAAGGATTCCATAATTGGGTCAAACAACAATGAATCATCACATTTACCATCGGTTTCACATAAATGCGTAATACGATTCTTGAAATTTGTTAAATCCATAACAGAAATCAATGCGTAGTTACTTTTGTATAATCTATAGTTTTGCTCCAACAATTCACAAAATAAATTAAACTCAGTATTCTCTTTATTAATTGTATTCATTTCTCTTTCTTCAGTGTCTGAGGTCGAAAAAGACTGAATATTTAGATTTTTCAACTTTATATTTCTATTTAGTGTGTTATTTTGAGTTAACATAATGAAATAAAATTCATTAACAGATCGAAATTATGAAAATTTAATGTAGGTACTCTCATTTTTCATTCAAAATTGGTAGATTGGGGTGTCTTTGAAGAGATGATTGAATCACCAATCCGTGACGGTTTCGATATAAGGACGAACGCTAAGCCAATCTCGAACAAAAGATCCCTCAAATGAGGATAGATAATACACTCGACCGTAGGGTCAGGGAAGAAGTTAGTCTTAGCCTCTAGTTGGGCACGAGAAAGAACCCTCTATTGCCCATAGCCAAATAGAATGAGTATGGCGAGGTAGCAGTGAACAGGAGAAGTCCCCCGGTAAAGCTAGTTCACTGCGTACCTTTTAGTCTCGCTGCTTTAGACCTCTCCCTTCGGCCTTTTTGTCTGGTCTCGTAACTACGTTACTTTCGCTTTCACCGGTTGCCTACGATCCTTTCTTTTTCTTACTATTGCAGAGCAGAAAATCAGAGAAGATTTTTCGTAAGTAACTTAGTGCCTAAGAAGGGCTTGGAAATAAGGGTCTTATTTGTTTGTGGATTGCGTGCAGCTTGACCCCTTCTTTAGGGCTTGGGAGTGAATTCAACTTGAGACAAGTTTAGCAAAGCAGCTCATCAGACAGGTATCCGTCCAACCTCTATCAATCGGTTTTTCCTATTTCAATCGCTTGAATTGAATCGGTCCAACCGGGAATCTTGAATCTCTAACCATCGCATCTGTCTGACTAATGGGAATGGGATAGATTGGCCGCCTTTCCCAGCTATAAGCCACCATTCTAAGAGCAAAGTAGAAATTAATTTAACTGACCTGCAATGCCGCCTTTGTGCCATCATTTTGTATTAGGATTATGAGAAAGAGTGAAGTCGGATTAGCTCGAAGGCTCCATGGTAAGGACCGAAGGGATGAAAGGTTCTCGCAATGGAAGCTCTGTACCAAGGTAGGATAAGTGTTTTTACTGTTAGAATGTTAAGTGGAGATCCTAAAGGAAGTCTCGGTATTCTGGCAGTGAGGGCTAATTCCATTGTTTAAGCTTTTCTGTGTTAACAGAGCTTGAATAGGATGATTTTGCACATCTGAGATTCCAACTAGGGCAGGGCTATGATATAGTTGGGGGCATTCTTCAAGTTTTCCAGGATCGAATCCCTGTTGAGGTAAGGTTAGCTGATTACGTATAGAATGATCGTAAAATTCCAACTTCAATGCCTTAGTAGTCTTGCTCCGCATAGGGCTTCACGTTCCAAAAATCTTACAGACCCCACTGGAGACCATACGAGACGTGGTGCTGTTGATCAAGGACTGAGTGATGCTAGCCTTTCTTCTATAGTGGAGGGCGCAACCAGCTCGGCTCCCGCTGTCAGTCTTTACCTATAGGTAATAGAGTCAAGCTCCCAAGCAGGAAGTTATCCAACGAATAAGAAAGTTCGCAGCTGTAGAAGCGGTCATCGTAACATCTATCAGGTTTTCATTCGGGGAAGTTTTTGTGCCAGGGGAATCTTGTTGTTTCGGTTCCTGTAAGCGTTGGTAAGTCAGTCAGTTTCGTACGATAAAGTCAATAAGCGAGCGAGTAGGTATCGGTAGGGTTGGCAAAGAAAACTTCCTTATGGATTAGCCTGTCAGATCGGTAGATGGGTATGAACCATATTGCAATTACAATTAGGCTCTTAGTCCCTTAGCGTGTTTGGACTCCTCGTATGGAAGCAAGGTAACTTAAAATCCTATTTCGCCCATAGAAATATATTATATTATAAAGCCTTATTCTCTTTTAGATTTAGACTTACAGGGTTATTTTCCTGGTCCTCAAATAGATCTATCTACAATTGATCTTACTAATAGTCTAATTTTTCACTAAAAGACTAAGGATAATCAAAGCATAGACTTGTTAGAACCTGTATATTATTATATGGTACAATGCCCAAACTCCTTTCGCCTCTGTTGTGGCTCACTGCTGGTAAAGCGGAAGACTTTCTATTACGAACGGTCGGGTCCGAAAACCTATTCCTTGTGATCAAACTTGGGGATCGACTACGACATTTTTTATTTCCAATAGAATATTAGGGCGCACTCGTTCTAAAGTGATGCATATAGTCCCGCGTTGGTCCTTCTTCACCCCCGCTTCACTAAAAAAAAAAGCATGAGTTAGGAGTAGTCAATTTAGTACCGTAATCCCAATGCAGCATTCTGGGAATAGTATTTGAGCATTTGAGGCTAATTGGCCGACGTCCCGATTCACTCCAACTGTAATTAGTTGGGCCTGCCCTTTCTTACGTCATTATCTTCCTCTGGCTAGATCGACAAGAGAGAGTTATCACCTAAAATCTTCGACGTTCATTCTTTCGGTTTGGATATAGCTTGCCTGGGGCACATCAATCAAGAATTCTCTTTGTATTATTGCCTCTTCCATATTTCATTCTTCTATACTCATTCTATTGTGATGCATATAGATAGCATTTAATTTACTACTGTCCTACTTTCTTCGTTGAAATGCAAAGAAAAGAGTAAGTGCGCACGGTACTTGACTCCTCACTCTTTCCTGAATTCAACGCGAGGAAAGTATCTTGACTCGTTGGGGCTCTATGGATAGAGGTTATCTTTGCCAGCTGTAACCGATGCCACAAAGGTTGAAAACAGAGATTCCTTGATGCCGTTCGCTTGACGTGAGGTCATTCCTTTCCACTAGCCTATACCCATCATATAAGGAGCTTTGGATCAGATGGTGCCTAGCCTTTCGAAAGGAAGCCTGTCTGTACAGACCTTATGACTCGAGTGTACCAAAAGAGATCGGATCCCGATTCCATACTTCCGAGATTTAGGGGTTGTTCTTCGCTGAGAGCTTCTTCACTCAATTACCAAGATTCAATCCAATCGACTTTCTTTTTCCGCTCGCTGATCCCTAAGGAGAAAGATCAATCAACGGGATTAAATCTAAGGCTGAACCTAGAAAGATGAGCATCCAACGGGAGAGGGAGGAATAGCAAGGCAAATAGCCTATATTCTAATAAGAAATTGCAATCGCTGCCATTAAGAAAGACAGCCTGGGGCACGAAGCCTTTCCTTCCTTTTCTAATTCAGCCCTTGGCGAGTTAGTCCAAGAGATGTTCGCTGAGGAAGAGGCATTCAGAATCGAACAAGGAGACAACCGTTTTCATCTTTTCAGGAAGTCAATCAATAGTCTAAGATATACCCACGGGCAGTAAATCCTATTACTTCTAAGCTAACTTGAATCAGCCTTCTCCTCCTTATGATCAAACCCTGTTATGGAGACTTTGAAAAGCAGTCTACGGCACCTAAACAACCGCTAGTGAGCCTCGTTATGCCCACCTTTGGAGCAAAAAATCCTATCAAATCGTCTACTACTCAAAACATTTAAGTCCTCTAGGTGGCAGATCCTCGAGAACCGCTCAACCCTTTTCAGGAAACGACTTATGCTACGCCACCCCAAGCAGCGGTCGGGGCGCCCATCGACTGAAGGCGGGGTAGGATTCGATCCTATTTGTTTGGCAACCTTCCACCCCTTTTTTCTCTCCTTACACGACACGCGAAACAAGGAGTTTCGATTCTCTTGAGATCGGGCAGCGGTGGGATTTCCATCGAAATGCACCGGTCGCTTCAATCCTCATTGCAGATTGGACCAGCCTTTGAAGCCTGAACTCTGACTTGTTACCCGGATGGGAAACAGTTCGAAAGTAGCTAGTCTTGTCCTCTTAAAGGCCACTAATCTTGCCCTGGGATGTCTTTCCTGGACCTCTACACCTGTCTCGACTAAACGACCAAGATGTGTGAAGCATAACACATGCAATGAGTACTTTACTTTATCAAGTAAGCTATTTATAAAGCTTAGCACTTCGCTCTTCGTGCAGGCTGGAAGGCTACACTCACTAGGCTTCGCTAAACCTGGTCTCGGGTATCCCGAAGCGTATATATGGTAATGCCGCAGGTGAGACCGTGGGATGGCGATTCTTTAGAAAGATTGGATTTGAAATTTCTGTATATAAGCTAATTCCCGCACCACATCTTTCATCTTACAACCCCATAGGGACATCTTCTAAGTACTTGACTTCTCGATCCGGCCATTCCTTGAAACTCGTCCACTGTAGTAGGCCAATGTTCAGGCTTAGCTTGACTATCGATCAGAGACGGGATCGAAGATTTAGCAAGTCACTTTAGTAGCAAGTAAGTGTATTTGGAAGGTCGGCATCTGAACCTACTATTTAGAGTAAGGATTATAGCTATGGGAGATTCCGGGATCTAGTGAAAGTTGCAATCCTCCACAGAGAGAAGAACTTGACCCAGCCTACCTATTCCGAAGAGCCGATATCCGCTTGATATGATAGCCCGAAAGCCCATGACTTCGTTTTCGATATGTCACTAATTCGCTTTCTCTTTATCTCCTTTCCCAAGCGCTCTCTTACCGGGCTGTAGCTAAACCTCCCTCCAGATCAGCATATCCGCGAACAAGGGAAATGGAAAGAGCAACTAGGGGAAGAGCTTTTAGGAATCGGGTCGATCAATCAAATGAGAACTCTCTCTTCTATGAGATGGAGATCCACCTAAGGATACTCCGAAGTCACGACGGATTTAGAGTAAGGATTTTTATTAGAAGGGGCAAGCCTAAAGCTGCTGATTGATAGGTTGTCCGTCTGTCCGTCCCTTTAACTAGCTGATTTGGTCTTCTCGCTTCGCCTTATTAGACAAGTGAGCTTAGTGAATCAATTTAGCCCAAATGTCTCCATTTGAAATGGAGTCCTCTTTAGCTTGAATAAGAGTATTGGTACTGCACTCTAGGTCGGAAGAAGACCATGCACACTATTTCAATCAGGCCAATCATTCTCTATAAATCAATACAAAAGAAAGATCACAGGCACCCCATATGAAGCTACGGAAGAGACTAACAAAAGTGAATCAAGAGAAATGGAAGTCTCTGACCGTATTACTCCTTGCCTCTACCTACGATAGGAGATTAGGAGATGGCTCTTCTTTTGATCCGGTGAAGCCCTTCATGGCGGATGGTGACTGGCATTGATATCGTTCACTTTCAGTGCCTCAACTATGAACTTATAATAAAGTAGAGTGACATCAAAGAAAGCTCTCCCTCTAGGTCGACTTCGCTAAAGCTTGACTGACCCCTCAATCCTTACCTCAAAGGTCATCTTATTTTTTTATTACGTACACTGCCAAGGGAACTAAAAGTCATTCCAGAAGACTTAATGTCTGAGGATGATTTGCAGTTTTTGGAGCGCACGATGCTTAGGCATTGGGTACTTCAGTGGTTAAAGCTTGTGTCGTGGTACTATACTGTACTGGCTTCGGATTATGTTACTATTGAAGAAGCCCTTTCAGGCCCCGTAGTAGCAACAGATTGGCGTGCCCAGAAGGACGTCAACTCTGCTCTTGATGGGTCGCTCCTGAATCAAATCTCCAGTATAACTTAGAAATACCTGGAGGGAGACCTGCAGTCCTCTGCCTTGGTCACTGAACTCGGTCACGGAAAGACCTTTCGAGTCGAACTATAGTGGATAAAATAGCTGTTTATTCTTCTTAAACGGATCCATCTTCTTTCGCTCCTAAATAAAGAAAAAAGCTTTTGTCGGCTCTGAGGCTGAGGAAAGCCGCTGACCAAAACCTAGCGTTCGCACCCCTTTCGAAGCGGAATAAAGGGAAAAGCGAGTTGCAAGTCGAGAAAGAGAGAGAGAACTGCCTAAAAGGAGAAGTCAAAAAATGAGTCCTCGTAAAGCCTAAGGTAAGGAAGGCAGTTCACCAGGTAAGGCCTCCCATCCGCTAGTTCGGTCGTTAGGTCGAGAAGAAGGGGATTCCTTTGAAAGAAAGGGAACGAGTGGAGTATACGAAGCGAAAAGGGAAGGTGGGAGGGTAAGGTAAAGTTGAGATAGGATCGTAAACCGCCACCCTTCCGCGTGGAAATGAAGAAGAAAGATGCTAATTGCAAGGTGCTGCTTTCAGTTTGTCCTAATTTCTTCTAAAAAAAGAACTCTATTTAAGATAAGGAAAGGAGTGAGAAGAAAGGGAGACTGATAGTAAGATCGAAAGCAATAAGGCGAAGGGCCTTGATTAGACAAGAGAAAAGATCTGATAGAGAAAGTCAGATATAGAAAGTGTGCCGGGAGTGAGCGAATGAGGAAAGCAAGAGGTTTGTGCGGTTCCGGTTTTCTCTAGCTTAAATCAAGCAGTTTCGTTCGTTTAGATAAGTCATTGATTGACTTTTCAGCTTGAAAGCTGACAGATGGTATTGAAGAGTAAGAGCTGAAAGCGAATTACTGCAAGCAAAAATCCCGAGAAAACGTAAACTTTCCCGACATAGATCTCGCTTAGGAAAGGAAAAGTGATTGCAACGAACAAGAAAAGGGAAGCGCTAAGGAGCAGACTCAGTTAGTGAAAATAAAAGAATCTGGGACTAAGAAAAGAAAGCTACCAATAGTCTCACGCAGGTTAAATACTAGTAGTGCAGATAATCAGTTCAGTAAGAAAAAGAATTCCGGAAGGTAGGCTTTGGAAGTAGACTTGCCTTTTACAGTAAGGTATGAAATGGCTTCTTTGCCTACTAAAGCAGCTAATGTTGAATGAAGTTCTTATCAATCAGTTCCAGGGAGAGAATGAAAGGAAGGAAGAGCAGATAGTCGAAACGTGCAAGCGGGATTCGCTCATTGAAGACTGACGTGAGTTCTCTCTTCGTTAATGGCAGCCCCTCCCGGCGATACTGTCGGCGAGACACTGAGAGGTACTTCAAAGGAAGAAGACGATCTCTTAGGACGGCATATCAAAAAGCTTGAGCATCAAGACATGATGGATACGGAAAGTCAACCTGATGGGTCTTCTTCAGAGAAAGCTCAGGTGAATCCGATTACCGAAGAATGCCCTAGCGTACCGAATACACAGATGTCTTACAAAGCTTCACTGATTGGCTGCGATTCAATGGATACAGATCTTCAACCAAATGGAATGGTTTATAGGAGTGGCTAGAGGAAGAAGAGAAGATACCGCCTTCACTTGCTGCCGAACTCGATTGGTTAAAAACCATAACGCCTGAGGTGGAAGTGTCTAATGAGGAATGGAAGGACTTTGTTCGTCCATGGAAAGATGCCCTCGTAATCACGGGTAGAAGACTGAGTTAGAGAGTGATGAAAGACAAACTTCTTCCACTATGGGGCTAGCCGATCTCGAGTGAATCGATCTGGAGAATAACTACTAAATTATCAGGTTGAATAACAAAGCTCACTATGACTGAGTTCTAAACGATGGTCCGCGGGTCATAGAGGGACACTACCTTCTTGTTCAAAGATGGAGTCCAAGCTTGAATCCCCACAGTCAGACGCTTAGCAAGCTTGCGATTTGGATTCGTATCCCTAATCTTCCGGCTTATTACTGCAATGAGACTTTTCTCTGGAGATTGGGTAATATCATCGGCAGGACTCTGAAAGTTGACCTCAACACTCTCCAACTGAAAAAGGGGAAAGTCGAGAGGGGAAGATATGCGAGGATCAGTGTCGAGATCGATCTCCGTCGGAAACTTGTCTCCCGCGTGATTACCAGGAAAGCCATTTTTCGGTGGAATATGAGAATCTCAACATTATTTGTTTGAAGTGTGGCATCTATGGGCATAGAATGGAAGATTGCCCACTGAAGGCAAAACCAAATCCTCCAACTGAGAATTCTCCGCCGCACCGGAAAAAACCAGAGTCAAGGCCGAGAGGCACAAGGACGTCTCCGTCGATGAGGAGTTCGGTCCTTGGATGGTGGTCAAAGGGAGTCCAAAGCCTTCACTGAAGAGGACCAGTATTTTCCATAGGAAAGAAGGTTCGACTCTTGATCTTTCAGTTGGTGAGGGTCCTGCTTCACCCTTTTTTAGTTACTAAATCAAAGTCTTCCCCCGTAATCATTCCAAATTCTTTTGGTTGAGGTATCGGACCATCCCCGGAGCCTTTACCACAAGAAAGAAGGAGTCTGAAAGAAGGATGATGACGAGCTAGCCCAAGCCTTGGATCGGATTCCTTTTTTGGTAGCGGAATTCTTACTGAAAAGACTAGGCCACATTGCCTAGTCTTTGAATAATTCCGCTAGTCTTTTACCTGTGTTCTATAGTATGGGTATCCTTTAACTAATGCCCCCAAGAGAGAAATCTATGTCACTTTGGACTACCTTTTCTATTAGATGAGAGCAAGCCCCTTACTTTTACTAATATAATAGAGGGTAAGGCAAAAGTCAGAGTGAAACTACGAGCTAAAAGCAGGCATGCTCCTATTATAATATAAGATAATACGAGACCACCTCCCACCCCCACTTTTTTTTTTCCCACTTGTTTGATGAGCTAAGCCTAAGCGTCTTCAAACCTCTCACCTGCAAGCACCCTCTTTGCTTAACGAATCTTTTTGGTCTAAACACTCTGATTGAAGTTCCCTTGCTTAGGTGCTTTTGATAGCTGTCTCCTCCTCACTTAGCTTTTCTGTGAAAGAGTGGATGGCCCTGGAAATTAAAAAATGAGGGACTCGGTTGAATCTATTTCCTAAGAAAGGAGACTAGGTAGACAACGAGAGAGGGGTTAAAAGGACCAGTTCTCACATAGACCAAGCTGAGACAGGGACTCGGGGAAAGATGGAATTCAACTCGAATTTGAATAAGAGAATCAAGATTGGATGTTGTGTGGGAAAGGGAGATTGATTCTACGATAGCAAGGGCGTAGGACGAACTTCTTGCTTTCATGAGTGAGAGACCAGACAACTACCCGGGCTAAGCCAAGAGTTCGGTGGGAAGGGGATATCTAAAAGAAAGATAAGCCAGAACTCCGGGAAGCTTTGGAAGCGAGCAAGCAACCCGGCAAAAGTCGATCGGAAGTTTCCTCTTTGACAAAGGGGAAGCAAGTAAGTTGTATAAGAGATGCTTTATCTTTGAAGCCGGAGAAGAGGAAGTCTGGTTGTCAATTACCACCCGACCGAGGAGAGCTAGAAAGAGATGAATTCCTCCTATTCGTTTGCTTTAGCCAAATGACAATGATTCCGCTTCTTCAAACCTCTACTTTACAGTCGAGTACTTCGTTCCTCACACTGGTGGGTAACTAGGCTTGCATGCAGTTTTCTTGCTTGATTCAACCGCTCTAGAAATCCATTCCAATCTTGTCACTTGTCATTTTCCCGCAAGGGAATGAGCGCCCTTTCGATCTACAAATGATCGACTCCCTCAACCTAGTCTCAAGTCAATAGAGTTGAGCGATGGCATACCATCAATCCTACCATCCTATCTGAACTGAAATGAAAGCATACATAACATCGAAAGAGGAAGGAAAGACTAGACGATCGAGTCCACCTTAGTGTGGCCAGGGGAAGTGATGTTATAATCGAGACAGCTAGTGCATCTTTAGGAAGTACGGTACGTATGAGATCTTCAGCCGATGTGACTTGCCCTTTTCTTTTGCTCCTGTTGAATGACTTCATGACCTCACCCTAAAAGCAACTCTTCCCCCTCTACTGTGTTAGCTAACTTAGCAGGAGGGCGGTATGAAAAAAGAGAGGGGAAAGCTTGACTTCATCGTTTGCGCTGACTCCCGGGATTCCAGATTTCATTCATTCTCGAATTATCTAAGCGAGTGTCGAAATCAACATTTGACTCAAACGGTCTACACTTCCTCCGCCTTTTCTCCTCGTTCGACTTACATGTGTTAAGCATATAGCTAAAGTAGCACTCTTTGAGTTCTCCAGTGATCATTGCCGGTAGAATCTGGATACCTATTTCGGAATAAGGTAATTTGACATCCTTCTTTCCCTCCGGAGTGGACTGTCCTAGTCAAAGTGCTACTTACTTGTCTCTTGGAGGATGTTTTGTAGAAATGTTGACGTAGAAGCCCCAGTACTCTTTCAGCCTTCCATTTCTGCTTCGGCTGCCTTTCTTCAATCAGATTCACAGCAGAGGAGATTCTCACTGCTAGCATGCAAGAACTCGACGAGGATGTCCTTCTATTGATCGGTTGAGTCGACAAGAGCTTTCCCAGAGATTCTCATAGATGGGATGATCCTATTCTTCCTCAGTTGGGGAATCCTCCTGCGACTAAGCGGCCAGGCCGGGAAGAGTCACATCTGAGAATTTTCTTCTTAGAGTAGCAAAGAGGGACAAGGCGGTAATTACTCTTTTTCCATGGTCTTTAGGTCAAAGATCTTTCGTCAACTGGTAAAAAAAGAAAAAGAAAATCTATCTATCGGGTACCGGCCCCTTTCATACGCTGTGCTTGTGGTTACCTCCCTTACTCTATTTGCTGGAAGTCTGGTCACTACTAGACGGAAGATTAAGAAGTAGACGGAAGACTAAGAAGAAAGCAAAATAAACCTAAATGAAAGAAAGGCTTCGGGGATGGCGCTAGACCTGCAACCGCATTCACTCGATCTACGACTTCGAAGACATCACAACTGAAGGAAGAACGAAAACGGATTCCTTATTTGCTAAACTTTAATATAAATAGGGGGAGTTAAAGAGTCTCAAGACTAAGCCAATGCTCCTTCCACGACTAAGACACACACGAACCGGGCCACTAGGGGTTCTTACACGAGAATGGATTACCTGAAGGCCGACTAGTTGCATTAGTCAAACCTACACGCTACCTCTCCGCTTCCTCATGGAATAAAAGAAGGAAAAGCATGAAAATCGTAAGGGTAAATAGAGAGATATTGAATTACGTTAACTCCCTATTTGATTAAGAATTTCTAGTTAGCCTGTAATGCCCCATCTAAGAGCCTATTAGTCGCAAACCAAGGGAGACCAAAGCAGCTTAGTTGTCAGGGATATTGGTTATTCTGGGCATCCTCGATGAGGAAACTAAACTCCTAGTGCGAAGGCAAGATGTAGGCGTGAACATTCGAAGGATGAGATAGTGTCGGGAAGGAATGCTAAGACTTGCTCCTTCCGTTTATCAAGCTATTTAAAGTTTAGATAGATAATGAATATATTTTTCTTGTAGCATCCTTCTGGAACCTTTTATCCTATTCTTTCTGCTTTCTTCGGGCTGCTTATGAACCCTAGCCCGGCTTTCGAGTTTATTAGAGCTGTGAAAAGATGTAAGATTACAGTCTTCTCATTAGAATGTGATAAGTATATTATCAAGGTTAGCTACCTAGCTGGAACTGCACCGATCCGATACTAATCAACCTAGCCCAAAACGCTTATTAAAGGCTTAGCCTTGTCTTCTTTTATTACGGCTGGACCATCTGCTTCTGACTTTCTTAGCCCTAGTTCGCTACGCTTCGTGATCGCACTTCGGGGTTCAGCTCTGCTTTCTACCTGCTTAGGAAACCTATGAAAGAAGGCTTTCTAGCCCATCAAACCTTGCCTTCTCGAAGTCAAATGAAAAGATGTATTCCTCTTCTGAAAAGAGATTGTATTCCTCTTCGGGCTGTAGTAACTTATCGGATAGATAGCCAACGAGGATCATCCATCACTTCCTCTTAGACAAGAAGTTCGTTCATCTCTGCCTTTCTCATTCCGATTCGTCTTCCTCTATGCCTTGCTCTTCCTCTTCTTCGGGTTCAGGTTGACTCAGTCTAAGGCTGCATATGATGATTTATCTTATTAAAGCAATTCCACCCACGTCGGCTCCTAGCAAGGAAAGTACTTTCTTCCATCCTCTTATTCCACTTACTTTGAAGATTCTGTAACAAGAGATTCGTATGAAAGGAGTTCTTACTTAGCCTTTGCAGCGAACTCCTCTGAGCTTACTTCAACTGGTACAGCCTACCCATAAGAAACTGCGGCTCTTAGCTCCATTGAAGCTCTTAGCTCCAATAGCAAAGACTGGTGGTAATCCTTAAGACATGAACTACTGAAAGTAGATTGGTCAGCACATGAACTACTTCAAGGTGCTAATACTTAAGACATGCAAGTCGAAGGAAAAGGTTAAGCTTGCGGAAGAAGGAACGGAGAGTGAGGTGCAATGAAGTAGCTACTTGAACTTCTTAAAGAAATAGCATATGGAAATGAAAGAAAGGTGAGAGGATAAGAAAGGTGAGAATCATGCATAAGAAAGCTAGGGTCAAGTCTCTACGGGATTGGTTCGGCTTCCCCGGAGCTAGGCGAGCTCCCTTTTTCTTTCTCCTCTGTAATACTGTTTGTGTTTACCCCTCCTTGTTACTTTTTCTTTTTAGAATTTTTTCTCCTTTTGATCATTCTGGGTAATCATGATTCTACTTAATCATATGGCGGATGTTATGATTTGCGTGGATCCAACTTTTATTATGAGTTCACCTGAAATCACTGCATTTGTCTTTTTTGGATTAGGCCTAACGGCCCAAATGGCTTTTATAACCCATTCACGTATCAATTATTCTTATCTTTCGGCTCAACCAAAAGATCAAGCCATTGAGACCATAGAGGATACCGCTTCCGACGCACTGATGGAAGGAATCGATCAGAAGCTGGACTTCCTTTGCGACAAGGCGGGAGTTCCATTACCAGAAGGGCCCTACAGCATTTCTGATCTTATGTTCAGTGCAGATGATGATTATCATGAGATCCATTTCTCTTATTATGATTTAGTGGAGCACGGCCTAATGTCTTCCACTTTTTCATATGCCATGGACGTCCTGGCTGTGATGCAAGCTCAAGGGCTGGCAGGCTAGGTAGTTGATATTGATTTCCTAAGAAATTCATTCTTCCAGTTTCCTTTGTGCATCTTTCTCCCGTTGGTAAACAACCCCAAAAAGTCTATACTTCTTTCTTCACTACTCGGACAGGAAGGACTCTCTTTCTTTCTGGAGGGAATCCAGGAAGGACTCTCTTTCTGTCTAGGAAGAATTTCTATTTCAAATCAATCATGGAATTATTGGAAGCTCTTTTACCTAAAAAGTTTACACTTTCGAGTTGGCTATATATTATGTATTGTCTTTACGCAGAATATGCATTTCGTCATCTTTCTACTCTACCACTCATCCGTGGATTGCCTAAATCAAAGCAAAAAAATATCCTTTATATTATCAAATATTTACTTTTTTTGATTCTTGCACCACTTTTTGTAAAATTTGGATTCTTGTATATGGATGATCTATCCCGAGCGGTAAGTCAGTTTATGCCATCCTCGTCAGGCGGTGGTGGAGGGGGGGCTGCCCCGGGTTGGTTTCCCCAACCCCCTGAGAATTCTTCATATGTTGCAGCACTATTCTCTGATCATAATTCGCCTCTTCCTGAGGAGCAAGACCTACGGTTGCAGGCCTTGGAAATAGAATGGGCCCAAGCCCTTTCTTACCCTTCCGATGAAGAAATTCGGAAAGAGTTAGAAGAGGAACTGGACCGAAGAATTGCATGTAAGATGCAAAACAAAATTCTTTCTCCCGAAAAACGGAGGGACTTAATAGATGCACAACTTGAGTGTGAAAAAAAAATAGTTGAAACTCTCCGTTCCGATGGGTATGAGGATAATTTAATTTCTAGGTATCGCCAAGACTTAAGACTCTGGGCTTTTTCGAAAAGCTCGCGTTACGAGTATTACACAGCTCCGCAAATAAAAGGAATGCTGTTGAAATACCAAAATAATTTTCGTAACTCCCCATATTATAAAAGGATTTTGAAAGAAATGGGTTACAAATTGAAAAGTGGATGAGATCGGTCGAGTGGCGAATTATTTGATCAGACCGCTCCTGGTGTTCGAACTAGTCATTAATGGTTGGCTTCATTGGTACCCTTTCGGTATGCGTTGCGAACACTTTCATTTTTAGCGTCTCACCTTCTCTAGAGAAGCGAAACTCGAACGGATAGAGCAGATGGTCCAACTACATAACTTTTTCTTTTTCATTACTTCCATGGTCGTGCCTCGTGGCACGGCAGCACCCGTACTATTTAAATACTTTGTCAGTAGAGATGTTCCGATAGGTGCCCCTTCTTCCAATGGTACTATAATTCCTATTCCTATCTCTTCATTCCCTCTTTTGGTCTATCTACATTCCAGGAAATTCATACGCTCCATGGACGGATCAAAAAGTGGAGTCTTGGTCAGAGCAAGCCGCCCTATTCTATTACCAGACATAATTGGGAGAAGCTCACCCGAAACTAGAGCGTTAAAGGCCTTATTTCGTTTCGTTCCCCTTCTTAATTTCCTTCTTCTCGAATCCAAGGGGGACTTATCATATTTAGAATCTTTCTGCGGTGTGCTCTGTTTACTATTTTTTCGTACTTTCTTCTCTTTACCACGCGATAGGTCAGCGAAGCGTGAGCGGGCGCGGAGAAGGAAACGCCAAACACTTCGGCCTAACGGGAATGAGCAAGGACGAAATGACAAGATGAGGTTTTCTTCTTTCCTCCATTTAGAAAGAAGGGTTGAAGGTTTTGGGCCTGTAGCTTTCCCCGTCCCCCCTTCGTCGAGCGGTGCTTGTGTGTGGGGTGTGCCACCAGAAATCGGGCTTGAAGTTCT
The DNA here is from genome assembly GCA_948330485.1 of Euphorbia neoarborescens. NCBI lineage: Eukaryota > Viridiplantae > Streptophyta > Magnoliopsida > Malpighiales > Euphorbiaceae > Euphorbia > Euphorbia neoarborescens. The sequence goes on along the minus strand of CAOJCR011674171.1, from coordinate 19,633 downwards.
CGCCTTACCAACGAGCCGACAGCTGATGGCTGTTGGTCACGACTACTACCAAAAAGCTCCAATGAAGATGAATATTTCACATGGAGGAGTGTGCATCTGTATGTTGGGTGTTCTTCTGTCGTGCGCCCCGGCGGCTTATGTGCGACCTGTGGCCCACGCCTCCTATTTGTTCAGGGCGGGCGGCGTGAACTCTGATTCGATCCGGGTATTCAATCCCGCCGCTGAGATGCTCAGTTGACTCCTTAACCTTGATAGGAAGATGGCTTATTCAATAATTCGTGCATAAGGGTAAGGAATTTTGGATGAACTAATGCGAATGGGTGTAAGCTTCGCTGCTCGGAAACACCCAGTGCTGACCACACTGAGAGACACGAAAGCGCAGGTAACGCCAGTTGGCGAAATGGCGTTAAGCATCCCTAGCGGTACGAAAAGAGAGGTCGTGATGATATCATCTACGTCCGTACCGCTCCTCGTGGAGTAGATCCCGCATCCAACCAAGTCTTTGACCAGGGAACGGGAGAATTCCCACTACCGCTGGCAGGCCAGCCGGGCCGTGAGCGCGGTGGGAACGGACTTCCCAAAAAGCCAGCCCCGGGCCGGGGGCTGCATAGAATGAAGGGGACGGCCCTAACTAATGTTGTGTTGGCTTTGCGGGTTGCGGGCGGAGAAAGAGCGGACGTGGGGACTCGGGTCGGGACGCAGCCTAACTAAGAGAGCCATTCCATTTAGGGCGAGACAGAATGGGCGGGCACGAGCGGTCTGGTGTCTGAGCCAATTGGTCAGACGACGACTACTTCACTTATTAGATTAGTATTAGCCGCCTATCCCGGAATGAAATAGGATGGAATATAAAGAACGCGAAGCGCTAGCGCTATAGGATTGGTTTTTTGGCGGGGATAAGCTTGTGAAGAAGCAAGCTTATCCCCGGCAGCTGCTGGGTCTCCCCATCTCTCCTAAACTTCCCCCGGTCTTCGGCCCGAGCTGTATGAGGCAGAAACTCGTCTCACGTACGGTTCGGAGGCCGAGCCCCACCCCAGCAGTAATGGTGCGGCTTAGGTCAACTAACACAAAGAAGATACAGTTCACTCAACGATTGCCTTTGGGTTCCGAACTCCATATGGGGAAGGAGCGTTGTTGTTTGCGAGGTCTCGATCATTTACATGGACCCACTTCTCATTCCATTTGTGGGAATTTGATGATCTATAAACCGTCCCTAACGAACGATCGGCTCATGTTTGAGCATGATGAATCACTTCGTGCCGACCTCTTGCTAATAAACTTTCCGGCCTCATATGAGAATGGAAAACTGGAGCATTTTCTGCATCGGTGGATGAAGAATCGCGAACATAATAATTTCTGGTTGACCATGTTCCCAGAAAAAAGAGACTTTCGAGAAAGAACGAGCACGACTGAAGTGGCTATACATACAAATCTATTTACGGATCTATATGCTTCGATTGGAACTTCCAGTTCCAGAACAGGCGGCTGGTATGCCACCATAATGAAACTGCCTTTTCTTTTTTTTATTCGGATAGGATTTATGTTGGCTTCGTTAGGAGGCTCGCGTAGTTTGTTACGTCAGCTCCAAAAGGATAAGTTGCGTTGGCATCGAGAAAGTTCCGTGGAGTTTATAATTGCATAAAAGGAGTCAAAGTAGTGGCTGCGGCGCGTCTAGTCAGAACGGGCCGGCAGGCGGGCGAGACAGAATGGGCGGGCACTACTAACCAAGCCAAGCCTAGTTCTCGCCGATAGGCGCTGGTAGCTTGCTTCCAAGCCTTGCCTTAACCGACTGTGCGGGTTGGTTGTCATACCTATCCCTTCCTGTCTTTCCTCTTTCTGACTTCCGAGTTGGTGAGTCACTCGCTAGTGTTGTCGCTTTATCCATGGTGGTCTTTCTCTATTGGTCTTGCCTTATTGCTGCTTGCTGACTTATTGCATTTTTATGTGATAAGGGATAAGGAAAGAAGTTCCGCTCGGGCCTCTCTTGGGAGAGTCCCTTCTCTCCTCCACCCCCTTGAAAGAGGCTTTCCGCGGTACCAAGCTCACTTCATAAAGTCTTTATTTAAAAAATAGAGGAGTGTTTATCGCTACTACTAACTACAGCAACTGAAAAAAGGAGCTAACCGACTCGACTAACAGTAATAGTTATCCGAAAGACGGTTCTGCAAGCCGGACTTAACGACAGATCTGTTTTCTAGTTTCTTTATTTTATCTAAAAACCGCTCTTGCTCGAACTGGAAATTGCGTGAATAGTGGAAGAACACGCCATTCGGATTAGAGCTGTGGCACGAGAAGGCAGAAGGCCGGTGCCTTGATCGAGACCCTTTTTGTTTTGGCGTGAGTTGCTTAGTGTTAAGTGTATAGCCACAAAGAAATTCATTACATAAGGCATTTCACACTCGCTTTTCGAAAGGAATAAAAAAACCGCAGAACGAATAGAAAGTCTTTCATAAATGCTTCCTGAGAAATTCATTCGTAGTCTGGGGGAAAGATAACTCCTACCCACTATCCTTTCCTCCCCAAAAGGGGCCCCGTCCTCGAGAAGACTCAAACTACAACTGATATTTCACTAACCAAAAGCACCTCCTGTTAACGCAATATGTATGGCCTGGGCAAAAAGGCAAGACTTGGTCAAACAACTAAGACCTTGTGATCCAAGCATACAATCAATATTGGATTGGATGGATAATGAGCTTTCCCTTTTCTATTTATAAAGAAAAAGAAAGGAAATGGATAATGAGCTTTCAAAGAAAGGAATATGTTTAATTTATAAATGCATTTATTTCGATCGTGTACTACTTACACTTAAACTAACCCAATCTTTCAAGAAATCAAGCTCATCAAGGATCTTCATCACACGGGGACCGGCTTCGCGAGACCATTTCGGTCTACTCTTGGCTAAGCTCTACTGGGCGCAGATTACTTGATCGAGTATCAGAGCTTGAATTCCAGATCAGATTTTGGTTCACTGATTATATAAAGCAACACTTGAATTTGGAACAATTCCGAAGGACTTCCTTATTGTAGTTAAGAGTTAAGATGGAGTGGAGTTCGGACTTCTGCCTGAAGTTCGAATGGAACGGGCTAAAGATACTATTTTAATAAGACTTACAGTTCTTTTTTAGTTTTAGTAAGGTATTTTTTTCTTTTTTTATATCCCTCTTTCTTTTTTTTTACCAGAGGATTCGGAATGACTGGTCTTTGCATCTTAGCATACGGCATCTCCGGGCTTAGCGTTTTAGCTTGGCAAGAGTTACACTACCTTTCTTCAAGGGAGTCTGCCTTCACTGCCTTAGGTGAAGAAGGGGGAGCAGGTTTCTAATCCTGCAGCAATGGCAAAGGAGGAAGCAGCAAATCCTTCTCATGAATGACGTGATAACCCTACCGGTTCCTTTACTAGTTATCTTTCAAAAAAGACAGACAAAAAAGCATAGCATAAGAACTAAAAAGAAAAAGTAAGCGAGTCAATAGACTGATTTACTCATTCTGTAACCTCGGAAAAGGGGTAGAACCATTACGAAAGGAATGGAATTAGCAATAGACTGAATTTCAGCATACTCGGCTTTAGATGCATTCTTCTTCTTTCCGTCCCATACCTTATTTCCTTTATTTGGTGAAGTCACAGCCAATGCCGAAAGTCATGGTGAGGAAGCCACATCCAGCACATATAGCCCTCCCACCTCTTTACCGCGTCCAATCGTCTTCCCGGCCCTGAACGACACAGCAAGAAGGCGAACTCTTTCTAGTTTGACTGACTAATAGAATAGAGAGAATTCAAAAAAAAGGGGAAAAAACCTAATTGATGCTCTTTTATTTCAGAACTACAACTAAACAAAAAGATATTGGGCACCTTGATGTCGGTTCTTCCTTGTCCACTGGGGGCAGTACTGTAATGTTCCAAGGGTTGGGGCTGATAAAGGTATATATCGATCGCTCGGATTCCTCCGTCCCATGCCATGAATTGTCTCTATTTCGTGGCTGGCAGAAAAACGCCTGGTAAATGAGATGGGAATTAATATGGTAGTTATGGAATAGAATAAGATATACTGACTACTGAAAACACCCATGGTCGATCGAGCTCACCCTGACTTTTTCATTGGAAGTAGAAGGGGAAGAACCAAACTACTCATAGCACACCCCGGAAGGGAAGATAGATCATTCAACATGCTTTCTTGGCTCTCTTTCTTTCTTATAGCTTTCTGTCAGAGCGCTTAAGGGAGTCCACTATGTATCTAGTACACGACCATATCAATTCAATTAGATGTGGGTGCCTGCCATTCAACTAGAATCAAATTAACTCTAAAAGGATACAGTTCGTTTCAATCGAATGCGGAAAACTCATCATAAAGGTGGTGATCACTAATGCTTTTAGTTGGAGTTGACTTTCGAGGGTTAAGAAGATGATACCGAATCCTCAAGGCATCCCTACTCCGTGTGGCTAGTCACTCTTGGCCAACTCCCTCCGGTCGAGTGGAGTGGAACAAAGGCTCCTGGCCGATTGAAATAATAAATCTATATGACCTTTCCATAGAAGATAAGGTGACACCTCATGCTTGTAGCTTCTCTTCTTGCTACTCGCTACTAATAAAGAAATTGCGTGACGTGATATAATATAAGATAAAATTATCCCGTTCTCCTCACTCAATCAAGATGGGCGGGTGAATGGCTCACGCCCAGAGGGCTGAGAGCGCACAAGCAGTTGAAAAGCTGATGATTTCACCAATAGCTAAGGCCTTAGGGAATAGGATATTTCATAGGTAAAGGGGAATCATGCCCATTCCCATCAGAAATAAAGATCCCGATCTGCCTAGTGATATGCGGGACAAACATCGTTATAAGTTGTGTCCAAGTTGCCAAGAAAAAGTTCCTTTGCACGAGTAAGAAACCGATGTATTTCCGAGAGCAAGCACAAGGCACCACGTTCTATAGCTCCTTTACTTTAGAGGTTTACACACGTCGCTCCGTGAGGATCTCTCTTCTTGTTATGACTGGCATTAACCTCCTTAACGGCACTGGTAGATCTCTAAGGAAGGAGGAGTTCGTGACTTAAGAAACATATAAGTTCTTGGAATGGATCAGGTTCCAGGAATGCTTCATCAAACAAGCTTTATTCAAAACAACAAAGAGCCAAATCATTTAAACCAAGACTCCTTCTCAAGGGTATTTGCTTTGGCGCCTCATTCCATACGCCGGAAGCGAACTGGATCACTTCCTCTTTCTTTTCTCGCCTTCCTTCTGTTCTCAAAGTCTGCGGTTTTCTACTTATCTATGTCTATGTATGAGCGAATAGAAAGTCAAAAATGAAATTTTCTACTAGCTATAACGCATTCGAATGGAACTCTTCCTATGGAGGACTACCACTTTCCTTCTAACGACCGAACCTAGTCCGTCCAGTGACGGAAGGAATCCCTAAGTCGTCCGGACGAGAAATGTATGGTCTAATCCTTGACTCAAACCATTCGAGATCAAGGCTCCCCCTTATTATTTCCGATCGAAAGGTTGGTAAATACCTTATTATTCCGATCGAACGGATAATGAACTCTCGGTGCCCAAAGAAGACCTTGAGACCACTGGTCGCCCTTCGCATGAGTTAACTCAAACAGGAATCACCATGCAGTCATTTCGTAAGGAAGGGAAAGAAAGCAGGATTGAATATCTCTGACCTTCTTCCAATCCATTTTAAGGATGAGAACTGCCTGAACCACTTTCTTCGTAGGAAGTGACTTCCAGGTAGGTTCAAACAGCAATCCCTGGTAAAGGGGAAGGTTTGCAATCCATGGATTTTTTCGTTGAAGTGATATCTATCTATTTTTCTATTGGAAATCAGTCTAGATAGGTAGGGAAATTCACCGCTAACTACAATATATTCTTGGGAAGGGATTGGATTCACACCAATTAATTGCTGTGTGCCATCCACATTACATCAATTTCTGTTGTTTTGGAAAGGAGATGAAGTGGAAGTGGTTTAGGCAGATGACAAACCATTTCAAGTTCAATCAGATGCTGTAGATGCTAGATTCTAGAAAGATGATGTTGGTCCAGTACAGTTCACAGGAAGAAAGAAGTTTGGATAAGAAATTTTCTATGTTCCAGGGCGAGAAAGAGATAGTTTGTGAAAGAGCCTTAGTAGTGCCTGAAGTTAGGCCACAAGGGTTTGCTCCAATCATTGAAGAAGTTTGATGATTAGTTCTTCAAAGGAGGAAATAGCGGCTGCTGCATCCGCTCGCATTAGATTGCAAGTGCAGCAAGTGCTAAACAAGTTGGTTGCAGAAGAGATCACAGAAAGTGCTGAAGTAATTTTGGAAGGAAGAAGACGGGCTGGAAGAAATTCAACTTCATGAATTGAAAGCCGCCTCCCAGAAGTTAGATGACACAAAGTGCCAGGTTGAAGATCCTTTAGAGGAAAAAAACCTTGGAACTTCCGAAGAACCTAAAGTCACTTACATCAGTGGTTTACTTAAGCCACACTTAAGAAGATCATTGAACTTCTCCACGAGTTCAAAGTTTTGCATGGAGCTACGAGGAAATGCCAGGCCTAGACCGAAGTTTGGTGGAACACAGGCTGCCGATCAAACCTGATTTTCAGCCGTACCGCCAAACACCCCGAAAAAAGTCCAAGGAGGTTGAACTCAAAGTTAAAGAGGAGATCAAAAGAACTTCTTATTCTCGCCCTGGGGCAGACAAAAGAAAAAGAGCTTTACATAGTAAACTTCCGGGATTACCTATGTTATCTTTGTTTGGAAGGAAAAAGTGCTCTCTTTCCTTTCTTGCCTTCCTTCCCCCCTCCAAACTCTATTAAGAGTTGGTACGATCTGGAAAGCAAGTTCCATGAGCAATTCTATAGGATAGAACCAGACATTCAAGTAGTGAGGTACCTTAACCTTGCATTTTATTTCGAAGTTTTCTAAATTAGCTTGAGTGCTTCCATGCTTGCTTCCCGTCTATTCCCTCTTAGTCCGTCCAGTAGATCGAGTTCATGTGCTTAGAGGTCTATCTCCATCCCCCGATGGTCGTATTGTGGTAAGGTTTCATTTTCTTCTTGACACACAAGAAGGATCTAAAACATGGTTTTGCCCTGTTGAGTGCCTTTTCTGCGTGGATTTCTCAGTTAGTGGGAAGGTTTTTCTGCTCGTTGCACTCCGATAGAGTAAGGTGCAGGATCCGATAAGCAAAGAATGAGTAGGATCAGTCTCAACCATATTCCCTTACAATCGTTCTCCACACGAGGACCCGACTAGGTCGATACGAGATATGCTTGAAATCGAATCTGAGACATTCGGAAGTTGGAGACTCCCAACTTTGCTTGACTTTCCGGAACCATGTGTACGAACTCTGTCCTCTTCTTTTGAGATTCATTTGACTAATTTAGATGCGGGAGATAAGACTTCTAAGGATCCATATAGCATTATATACTATTCTAGAATACTATGAAGCAAGAACATCAGAACCAAAAAAGTTTTGATCAGAACAAAAAGAGCCATCTGCCTTTAGCATGCTTACTCCCTCCGTGAGGTTTTCGAATTGCTTTCTCTCTTCAACTGAGCCATCGACCCTCGCCCGGTCGATTAGCGAGGTCATTTTTGTCTTTTATAAAGAAATTTACATAAAACTATTCTATAAAATCTGAACCTTGTGCTATCCCTATCCATACATTGACAGCTATCCCCAACGAATTTAGGGTAAAAGTGTTCTTGCGCTAGCATCCCTTCATTAGTTTGGTTGAACACCTATCCACTACAGAATTGAACACTGTTGTACTAACTCTTCGGTGGACAGGAATCCGATTAAAGGATAGAGTCAAAGGAGCTTTCGATATATTATGGATTTTTCTTATCTTTCTGGCTTGGCTTCCGCCATCTTTTCGAACTGACCTGCTCTTCGGTAGTATCCTCCCTATCCGCGGTACTACTATCCTACCCCGGATAAAATTAGGGGTAGGAGTTTCCGCGAGGCGGTTACACCATTCCCGCACGCTTTTGAGCGAAGCGAGGCCACTAAAAACTTAAATGAGAACGATTCGTGATCAGGATTAACAGCTCTTGAGGATGAGAACAAGTCTTTGGTATAAGCCCTAATTTCATTATCTGGAAACCTTAAAATCCCATGTAACATGTAAAAAAGTATTCAAGGTATTAACTCCCAGAGCTCCTAAAAACAGGGATAACAGAAAAGCTGGGCTTTTTCATGCCCATCTAAACTGCAGCCTTACTCCGAAAGCCGTTTTTCTTCGGAGTCCTTGCCGACGCAATCCTATCATCTGGAAGCACCCTATATCCTCTCACTTTCAATAACATCGAGAAGATGCCAGCCTTCTTGCCCCAAATACCTAGGTTTTTTTATACCTTTCCTGCGGTGATCCTCGTTGGTTTTGTTGAAAACTTTTCCATTACTGAACTGAACATTTTCACCGAAAACCGGCCATGCCTTTCTCCGTTCCTACTTATGTTTCTTCTTCCCACGGTCATAAAAGCCTACCCACTCTTGAGACAGAGGGTTTGGTACCCCTTCCAATACAACTTTATAACGATAGCCTCCTCTTCATTCGATCTCTAACTCCCAACCAGTGAGCTAAGGCACATGCATTAGCCACTACAACAAGAAAGCCTTTCGGAGATCATGATGTGAGAGAAGAAGCAAGCATTCCTTCATAAACACGAGACGAGATGAGACAAAAATAAATAGAGATCAATTCACTAGGCCTTGATCGCATAGTTAACGGTAGCATCTTTGCTATTCTTGTCGGACATTGAGTCTAGACTAAGACTATCCCCTAATATTCCAAGCTCTTTCATAGAGTGCACTTCGTTCTTTGTTCGAGGAGGGATTTCCCACAAGATGAGAATAGCAGGACGAGAGCAGTAGCTCATGCGAATCTGAGAGCGGATACATGACTTTGACCTTCCTTTTGAGCCTTCAGGGTGTCGAAGTCCTCTTAGGAGACAGTCCGGGGGCAGAAAAAGGCCAGGGGCCAATGAAGCAAAGCCGGACTCCCTCTTTCTACTCCATGATCTCATGTTCTTCTTTGTCCCCGTCTACTATCCCAATGCAATGGCTGTCTACTGTTTGACTCAAAGGGCTTTCGAGATGCGAAGAATAGCGGAGATAAAAGGTCAGGTCGTCCCTTTACTCTATTCCTGACGGATACCGAACTAGTGGGAGGCCTTACGAGGGCTAATCTACTACTTGACTCACGAGTTGCTCAATGAATCTGTTGATTCGGAATCACGGGATCGGTAGATGTCACAAAACTTTCTTACTTAGTTAAAAAATGATTATGCTATCGTTCCTGCTGGCTATCGAGAATAATAAAATAGAAGTACATGTCAGCTAGTTATGTAACATTGGTATAATAGATTTGGGATAACTGAATAAAAGGAAATTCTCTCCCCCTTTCAAATTCTTCATAACTCGTTAGAGCATGGAATGTTGCACTGGAGGAATATGACCTTAGTGAACAGAGTTTGCTAGATCGTCAATAAGCTGTGGTCTTGTAGAGATTGTCGGAGAAAAAAGGTAAGAAGGAAATGGCAGCAGTGCAAGAATACGCTTATCCGCCGCCTCGTTAGTGGATACACATTAAAGGAAGATATCTCCTCCGTAGCTCGTTACACAATGCTTGCCCCGTGAAGGGAAAGAGTCGTTGGGCTAGGCTAGGAGACTGAATTTGAACTCGTAGCTAGATAGATAGTAAGAGAACACAGATGCCCCGTTGCTAGAATCCAAATAAGGAGCTTCTCTCACCCGTTGCTAAAACCCATTGTTAAGGAAGTTGTTTGCCCGGACATAGCTCACTCGTACTAGATAGAAGCGTCAGTTAACTGATCTTGTTTGCCCCGTAGGGGGAAAGGGGGAAGAGCAGAAAGGATGCAATCCATTCGAAGCTACTTTAGGCTACAGAGGTTACCTATGTTCCGACTCCGACCCTACTCGTAGGGCCAAGTGGAGCTCCGCACGGAAAGACTATTGGGCCCGAGCTTTCTAAGTTGAATCAAAAGGACCTTCGTTTTCCCGGCTCGGAACAAATTGAATATCCCCAAGCAAAGTATTCTCGCCTGGATGGCCCTCAACTCTGGGCTTTTTACACCTCAACTCTGGGCCAGCAGATTTTTTCCCAACACCGTGACTCTTTGTGGCCTGTGCATGCTTTGCTTGAAGATGAAAATGCCGAACATCTCTGTTTTCAGTGCAGCGGGTGGATTTGGGTTCAGCTCTGTTCTAAATGTGGATATTGATCAGCCTGCAAGCAACCTTCATGATGTTTGCCGATGGATTGATTAATTAAGAAAAAAACAAAGAATTCGGCCGGTCTGATCCTAAATGCAGTCATTTACTATGTTTGGCGTGAGATAAATTCCAGGCGCCATGCCATGAAGGGAATCCAAGTAGTAAGCAGAACGTCGTTTTGGAAAATTTTTAGGAAAGTCAAACTGAGACTGCATTCGGTTTCCTCTCAGATTAAACTGAGAGTTATGGATTCTTTTTGCACTCAGTTTTGGGGAGTGCATGGTCACCCCCATCTATGTCTGAATCTGATTCTTCTTCGAACCCTCCTGAAAAAAAAAGTGAACACAGACAGTTCAGTAGCAATAGAGGCTGCTGCGGCTGCGAGATAGCAAGGGACTTTATCGATCGGCCATCCTCTTTGGGCTTTCCGGAAGACGGTTGAGTGGAGAAAGATTTGGAAGGCGGAAGCACAAGGGTTTGATGTCGGATATAGCTGTGAAATTCCATTTTAGTCGTTCGGGGGAATGGACTTCTTGCAGCACGAACGTAGTTGCTCGACTGAAAGGAGAGGTGAGGAGTTGCGAGAGCGAAAGCAGAGGAAGAGAGTAGCTCGACCAGACTAGCCGCTCGACCAGAGAGAAGTAGTTGCGAGACCGGGAACGAAGTCGAGCAGAGGTAGGAAGTCCCTCCTCTCTTCCTTAAGGCTTTACGTACGGGGACACTTGACACTTGAACAATCCCGGTGAAGAAGAATGCAAAGCATGATATTGAATTACGTCAAAAAGCTAGAAAATGGATTTTATCAGCTATATGCTATATCCGGCATCAAAAAAGTTTCATTGAGAAGGTGGGCAGAAAGTTACTAATGAGATTGAACAGCTTCAACTTCTTTCTTACTTTATTTAGACTTTACTCGTAAGAACCTTTCTTAACTAGAAATATCGTAAGAGAAGAAAGAAAAGAGCCATGGAGTGAATCAAGAAAGCCCAATTGTATAAACCTGACATTGATAAAACAACATAGGATTCCATTAGGTCAAGAAGGTTACTCTTAAAAAAGAAATAGCTCAAACTTTGAAAAAAATATCCAACGAAGCTTAAACTTAGACATCAAGCAAGAGCCTAACTAAGAAGGTGGCCAACAAGCCCCTTTAAAGCTTAATGCCTTAGAAGTTACAGGACATAGAAGCTGGACCTAAGAAGCAGGTCAAGAAGTGGATTGAATCTTTTCCAGTCGGCGGATTACCATCGAAAGAAAGGAAAAAAATCTTCCTTCTGCTTTGAACAAGATAAGTGGACAGATGAGTTGAATAATACAGGGACAGATAAGCTAGGCGAGGTTCCCCTTTGATATCTCCCAACCTAAAGGTTTATTCAGAGGTGGGTCTTTCAACCGCCTACTCTTTCGATGAAGGGTGCACTACAAGACCATCGGTACTAAAAAGAAAAAATGGGGGGATTTCGTTGATATTGAGTCGACTATAAACTACTCATCTTGCTTGGAACCGTCGTTGTGTATGGGAAAGAGGGGTTATACCTATGCTTGGTTGGGAAAAGGGTGAATGGTCCCAAAAGGGAAAAAACCCACTAGAAAGAACGGGGGGTCATCCACTCCGTCGCTGGGTAGTTCACTTTATCCGTGACTCTGAGTACAAGATTTCCGGGATCAAGAAACTCGCAAACAAATATGCTCGGCTGGACTCTTTTATCGTATGCCCGGAAAATCCAATAAAATAAGTAGTTTTCGCATTTTTCGGTACAACTCAGCTTGCTGCAAAGCCTTTATTTCTCGTCCAAACACTCCAGATCTGCACTTCCCTTTACTCCATAGGGCCGAAGCTTGACTAAGAAGGGCTTTTTTATGGATAAGGATAAGGCGGTCTAAGGGAGAATCAATCGCACTAACGCCCCTATGCTTTCTGTCTACTCAGACTGATTGGCTTAAGACCGGAAGGCTACCCCCGCTAGAACTCCCACTTGAAGTAAGGGATGAGCCTACGACAAGCCTTGCCGCTAACTTAATGGCAAGGTCCGGAAATCTCGTATCTAAGAGTGATGTTCCCTGGCCCTCGTATGAATAAGAAAAGTTCTGATTAACTGCCCTTGGCCTCTTTCCCACCCGATGGTTGATTAGGTCGAGAAAGACCCGAGTGATCTTCTTTTTTACCTTCTTTTTCACCTGCTTTTGAGCATTTTGACCGATTCGATTCTTCAAATGTTGGAAAGAAAGGCCTAGGGTTAGTCGGGAAAGCGAAAAGCGAAAGCTTTTTAGCATACCTACAGTGAAACTAATCATGAAAAGGCATTCAAAAGTGCTTCTAAAGTTCCTCGATCGACTGTCTTGCTGTGACTACAGTCCGGTCGGCTGCACCTGTAGGAAGTTGACTAACTTAAATAGGTCGCTTTCGCTTCCGGTGATAAAGATTAGGCGCTTTAGCCCGCTTCAACCTTACCGACCCGAGTAGCATCTCTTGTACTTTACCAAGGAAAAATTCTTCGAACAAAGGACCCACCTTTTTGTTATTAGCTATACCCCGTAAAATCATAGATCCATCCATAATATCCCATACCCTAAATGGTTTGCCCGAATGTTGGGTGTTTCAGGCCTTTTCAAGTAGAGCCCACTGGAGTGAAGCTTTTTGGGACTCCTCTTCTCTTCGTCCTTTACCTGAGTTCCTTAGTTAGGGATTGGTGTCAGATAGTTAGAAGCTTGTCCTCAAGCACAGAGCGGATACTGGCTCAGAAGGGGAACGAAGAATAAGTTCAACCATTTTCGTATTTCCTATTTTTTCCATAGATAATTAGACCGGGCGAAAGAAAGAAGAAAGGCCCATATAAAAGAAAAGTAATTTCCTCTTGCCGCAAGGATCTTTTTAACTAATATAAGGAAATGGCGGATAGAAGGCTAGCATCAGCCACTTCGACTCTTCGAGACCAAGGGAGCAAAGCAGCAAATCCTTATATCTCTTTCTAAACCTGCTATCTCTCCTTCTCTCCCGAACAAGACAACAAAGGCGAACTCTCCATCTCCTTACGCGGATGATATAGCAGCTGATTCGGTCACAGGATTCGTTCAAACAGAAAGAGAACTGTTCCTGCAAAATAAGAAAGAGAGGTTTTAAGACGCTCGACCAAAGGGAGAAGAGAAGAGACTGCCGCGGTTATACAATATCTGCTGCTGCTAAGCCGGTTGGATGAGTAACCCCACAATTGTATGGTGGAGATGCCACATGATTCTCTAATATGGTCGGTGGTATAACGGTGACTCGGAGCATGTGGCCTATTAGACTGGTCTATAGGTGGAGATGGATTGGCCCCATGAGTGGTATGGCAATCTATATCTCCGGCGGAGGGGGAGTGACTTCTGTCCAATCGGTGTAGCATCGGGCTCAGAGACTATGCGCTCGCAAAAGACTGAATTGGCCTGCCTGGTAGAGGTATCTTGTAAACGTGCACCGTGGTTTGAAAACCTATTCCGCTTCCGCAATCCTCAAGAAAAAAAAGAACTTGGCGTAGTGCTAAGGAAGATGTAAGGTGCTGCATCTAAGGATGAACGGGAAGGAAAGGGTCTCGGAGAGAGCTGATTGACTATCAATTTGCTCTTTGACTTTGAATAGGGTCTTTGCTCTTGTGCCAGCTGTGAATGCTGCCGCTGCTTGAGTACTCGTATCTGCGGGAAGAAGCTGGAGTTATGAACCCTGGCTATTGAATACCAAGTGTTGGTAATAAGCCTTAGCGCTTATACTCTTCCCACTGCATCGAGAATAACCTTTGCCTCCCCGCTGTTAATGGCATTTCCGCTGCAGATCTGATCGTAGAGGCTCTATTAATTAGTAAGCGCCACTATTTCATCTCCTGGTATAGAATCGGTTGTCAGTGGGATTTTCGAGTGCTATCGTCGTATAATAATCTATATAAAGGACTAATAGTAGTAGGTCACGAATGGCATAAGACTAACTAAGGAGGGCCCATGAGACTTCTCAAATGTGATCGTATCAGCGCTTACTGCTCTCGTAGCCAGTGTTACAGTGGAAGCTAGGATTTTTTTTTTAATTACTAACTGGTGCTGGAGGAAGAACTGGTATCATATTGACATGAAAACAAAAGTTTAAAAACCTCGATAGCAATGAAAGTCATACCTGGGGAAGAACTTTTTTCCCATCTGCAAGAAAGAAGATATCAACTTATGAACTTAATTTCTAAGCGAGGAAGGAATTCTTATTGTGCAATAACTGATTGCACTAAGGTAAGCAACTAGTCTTGATGCGGAGAGGGAGCTCTTTGAAGGATTGAGATATTGAATGCGCATCCCTTGACTCAGCTGTTGTCGCAATTGAATATGAATTGGCTGCAAGAGAAGGAGCTCACCCTTGATTGAAAAAAAGAAGAAATTTCTTTCTTCCTCCCTCTTTTTGCCCTATCAATACTTCACCGAAAGGTATATCTTAAAAAAGAAGAAAGCGAAGAACCGCAAAAAGGTAATGCTTCAGCTCGTTAAACTTACTGGTTGCATAGATGGAACAAGATCACCAAGACATTCTTTTTTCCCTCCGGTAAAGCTACTTCGTTCCTTTCAGTCGAGTCGACCGAGTAAACTTCTCAACAAGCCTTTATTCAACCAGGCTTTCCGGTGGTTTTTGCTTGAATGTATCCTTTTTTTACTACTTCTGGCGAACTAGACCACTTAATCCCACTTATTGACCAACCGGGATTTCCTCTTTCTGCGTGAATGACGGGAGTCACTCAGTCCTCCTCCCTTTCCCAAACATGGACAACTTCGGCTATCCGACCCCTGTTCTCAACTAAGATCACAAAGATCACAGAGGAGGAGAGTAAAGCTGGCAAGGGGTTTATGTGCTGCTAATGAAAATTTTCTATGTGAAAAAAAGTCAAAGTCAAGGAATGAAAGACTCAAGTTTTTAGTAATATCTTTTTCTATGTGAAAAAAAGTCAAAGTCAAGGAATGAAAGACTCAAGTTTTTAGTAATATCTTTGGCTTGGAAAGAGAGAAAAGGTACTAGCTCACTTAAGGAAGAAAAGAAATTTATTGTGCTGTGTCGGCAGTTAAAAATTAGAAAGCAAAAGCGGGAGAAGAAAGAAGGTTGAAAAGTAGTACGCCCGGTTCACATAGAAAAAAAAAAACGTCCCTCAGAGCCATTCCCACGAGCGAAGAGATCCGAAGCAAGTAGGCTCTTTGATGGATGTTCTCGAGTAAGCTGCTCTAGAAGCTCTCGAATTCGCAGCTTTTTTGCTTAATAGAGAGATGCCAACTAGTAAAAAAATTACTCCAATAAGAGAAAGCTATTATCTATACCACCCATTTAAGAGGATTCACCCGCGGGAAAGGAGGTAAAGGGCTTGCTCTCGGTTTCGAAGGCATATAAGGCTTCATTCTAAATATATATGTGAGCTCTTCTTTATGAGCGAGACATTAGAGAAAGTCTCGTTCACCAAGCGTGGAACCCGAAGGCTATGGAATATTTGAGTCAGTGGAAGGAGAGGCAGTTGGGGATAGAGGGCATGAAAGAGTTACTGACCCGGGCTTTCTCATGGCTTGGGAACTTTATCTTCCAGATTCAGCCGGTCTCGCAACTAAAGTCTTCTTCCGGTCAAACAACTTTAGTTTTCTGTCTTTGAACCTCTCCGATCCGAGCTAGCCTGGTCGAGCGGCTTCACTCCTTTCCTTGTTCTATCAAAGAAGCATCTTCGAACCTTTCAGTCAAGCATTTGAAAACCTTGCTGGTAAAGGAAGTTCAAAGCTAGTCTAGTCTGTCTCTTCCTCTGGCCTTGGTCGAGTGGCTTAAAGTTCCCCCTCCAACTATTAAATACTCCCACTGTAGCAGGGGTAATGCCTTCCAGAGCTCCTAGGCTTAGAGGGGATATTGCCTCCTATTCCTACTCCATGTAGGTCACTCACTGCCTTTCTAGTAGGATTAAACTAAGTAAGTCATAGCTCTACTAAGAAAAAGTTATTTGTTTTTTAGGGATGGAACTTTTCTTAACTTTCTTTCCGGAGTTACGGAGCTCTTCCCACTCTCTCCTTTCCTCTGCTTCCACTGCATCAAAAAGAGCATCTTGGGAAACTTCGTTTTTTTCATTTTCCACCACTTGACCAACAGGATTTGCTGCAGTCGAGCTTGATGCTCCCGAAGACCCCGAAGGGGCCATCATCATCTTACCATCTTCCATCTCCGAAGTGGAGGATGAACCTCAAAACACAAGAAAACCAATGGCCAAAGCCACGCCGCCGGAGCATCCACTATATATTATATAAAAAAGGAAGAGAGGGCGCGGCCCCCCAGAGAGACGAGTGCGGCTTTCCAATATCCAATATGATGAGATGGAAGTCCGACTGATAGCAAAAAAAGCTATGTGCGATATGAGACCTATTCTTTGGCTTGATAAGGTGATGGATCGCGAAATTGACGATGCTATTATGCTGATCCATTCCGCTAATACGAGAAAGCGAGGCAATGTTTTTCCAACCGGAAGACCAGTCCCTGGCTTTGGAAAACTAATGGACAGCATTCTCCTTACCACAATCAAAAAGCACTACGGCAATGGCGCTAAACCTGCACTCTCATTCATCTCCTGTGAACGAAGAGGCTCTTTTCGCTCTCTACAATCGGGTTTCAACCCGGCTACGAACCGGCTTATAGAAGGATTCCTTTACGTACTTCTTACTTAACAAAGAAGCAGACTCTTAGGAAGAAGACGTAACCGTCGAATTCGCTGTATATTACAGATTAAAGTGAGTGAATGTGGTTGCAGGTCTAGTCCCATTCCATTCTCCTATCCTGATCCTTTGATTGGAAAAAGGGAAATCAGGGTCTCGGACCATTCCCTTGAAGCTAAGTATTCGTTTCTCGCTAGCATGAAAACAGAATCCACGGCATCAGATTCATTAGCTTCGGACGCATAGGAAGAAATTCTTCCCGTACTCTCTTTGTCAAGCCACCGGCTCCACTAAAGCAGCTAGACTTAGCTTAGCCTAGCTAGCACAGACAGAAGGTAAAGCTAAAGCGAACCCGACCGATGAAGTCGAATGTTCCCACCCTATTCTTGTCTTGCAAAGAAAGTACTTAGACTACTACTGCTACTAGCACTAGAAAGGGTCCGAGCGGAGCTAAGCAAGTCAGTGAGGGTTTTACTGGCGGGCGAACGATAGAACAAGTGCTGTTCTTGCTCTTTCCCCTTTCGGGGTTGGAATGGGTTAAATAAGGTTATGCTGGGGGGTTGTATACGATAGGGTGGTGTCAGTGATAATTAAAGCCGTACGGTTCTAGCAAGCAAGAGACGGCAAGGAAATGAGGAGCGAAGCGAGACGTACCTACTTAGATACAGGCAAGGAACAAAAAGCAGGGGAAGCAACTGACCTCAAGTAGTATAGGGATGGATTTACCAGACCAATGCCTATATTCTTACTTCAGTAAGTAGTCTTACCAAGAAAAAGGAAAGCACTAATCTTCGTCCTCGCTTACTGCCAACCATGCTTACCATGCCAACTATGCTTACTTAAGCCACTAAGCACTAACTCCAACCATGCATACGTAAAGATATAGATATTCTCTTTCTCACATCTCTTTCATCCAAGTAACCCCAGATTTCCAGATATTAGGAACTACGGAATGAAGTCTTATTGGAACTAGCGGGACTCATACAATCTCAGGCTTTGGTCGCTGATCGCCTATTTCCTTTTTCAATCTGTCTCACATTCCAGGAAGAACGGTAAAAGAAAGAATGAAGCCTGAACCCTCTGGGTTAACCTAGATAGTAAATCTCCCATATCAAGTTCAATCAATAGTCGACCCGTAACAATAAAGAAAAGAGTTGACTTGGGGATAAAGCCAGTTAGGAGATCTCTCTTACATCGAACCAGGGGAACTAAGGAAAGAACTAAAGAAGCAGGGGGCGCAGACTTCCTCTTACAGTTCCATTTCTCGGACAACTGGGACTAGTAGGAAGCAGCTTTCAAGGCGGACGACAGGCACTTTTGACTAGAATCAAAGCAAATCTTGGCTTCAGAGACTCTAAATCACGTAAGTGAGATAGAATCCTTCTTCAGCGAATAATTAGTAAAGAGGTAAGGAATAAGATAAAATAGTTTGGGCAAATCTCTTCCTTCTCTTAACTGCTCTTGTAAAGGATTTCTAGTCACTTCTATGCCCTTTCATCAACTTCTTTTCTCCAGTTTTTGGCTTCACGTCAATCTCATAAGATGAATTTCTTTTTCTTTCTTCCTCTCTCCCGGGAACTTAGCTAGAGTCAGTAGCAGCAAATCCCTAAGTCATCAATCCCTCTTTCGCCTAAGAAGTAGCAAGCCTTGTAAGGCATTTCTTACAGTTACGAAGTCAGAAAGAAGAAATCAGTCTAAGGGGAAAGAAACCTTGGCCAATAAGCCTTCAAATCTCAACCCGTAAAAGCCTTCTATTCAGTCCAATAGTTTCGCTATAGCGACTACGTACCTGCTTGACTTGCTTTCAGGATTGAGGCTGTCCACACTCTCTATTGCACTCCGGAATTCGAAGTCATTGAACCGCTGAACTACCTTAATCAAGCCTGGGCATTCTCATAAGCTGATAGACTAGACTGACTTATAACGAACTGGACTTAGCTGAACACCAAGCCGAGATCCATGAAAGATGGGTTACATCGAATTCCCCATTCCCTTAACTCATTGGACTGACCTTGCGAGGTTCTTGATTAGATAGATCACCTTCAATCGGAAGACTCAGTTGTCTCGTCCACATTCCTTCCCTTTCTTTCCCCAAATCCTTCTGCTGCTCCTCTTTCTCGGCTCTCAGCTGATTTAACTCCTTAATCAACTCCATATGCTCACTTTCCAACTTTCTCTTCCCTCGGGCAAGACATTCTATCTCATCGGCCTGGGCTTTCTTCTCAGCTTCCCATTCTTCTTTCTCTCTTTTATGCACATATTCTGCCTCGGCCTGCTCGTCGATAATGCCATCATTCCTTGACCTAGGGGAAGCTTATGAAGCAAAATAAATAGAATCCTTGAATTGATTTAACACTGTAGACTGTTAACCACAAATTGGTTATAAGTTATTAAGGGTTGGTTTTTTTGTCAGGTTAGTTCGGTTTGAAGAAATAAAAGGCAACAGAAGCTTGTGATTTCAGTTAAGAGGAATAGTTACTTATTGAATCTAACGGCTATATTCAACAACCAACTAACGGCTAGTTTAACCTTCAATATATTAAAGGTTTAGATTATCCCACTTTTTCAGTCTTTTTATGACTTCAAGATTATATACGAGTTCTTGGTGATTAATAAAAGTCTTCTTTTGGTTGCTGGATGTAGTTTTCACATAGAAACCGAACCAAGGTAAATTTTGTTCTTATTATTGTTGTTTTGTTCTTCGTCTACTTCCTTTAAGTTTCAATTTTCTACA
>CAOJCR011673946.1:0-11313 GCA_948330485.1 Euphorbia neoarborescens | reverse complement strand
CATTTATATATATACATATATATTCAATCCTAGTCATGCGATTCTAAAATTCAATTAAGAATGACATATCTGAAGTATAGTTACCTCAATAGCAGTGTAAAAATAACCCCAAAAGAGAACAAAGAAATTCGAGAAGATGAAAGAGAGGAACGCCAAATAGAAATTGCCTCTCCGGAAGGGTTTGACACTACCCAAAAGATGGCCGAACAACCCTTCTCAAAAGCAAGAGTGACAACCCTCCAACAGAATAGAGAAATTCGAAAATCAAGAAGGAAGAAATCCAAGAAAATTCAAACTCTACGAATGAAAGAGATAGCAGCCGAACCTCCAGAAGAAAACACTCACCCTCTCCATTTGATTCTGATTTTCATTTGAAATGCAAGAGACAAAAGGAGTAGGGAAAAATCATCCTCTTAATATAGATTGTTTGGGAATTAGGTCAAGATAGCTAAAATCAAGGGAGTGATATGTTAATGGTTTCGAAAATCAGGGGGAAATAAGACTTGATTTGGCTAAAAATTAGGGATAGTTAGTCTAGTTTTTAGGAATGATGAAGGAGTTTACCCAAGTCAGGAAAATTACCGGGATAGATAAGGCAAGATAAAAAATATAGTGAGGTTTTTATTTAGGAAAATAAATCAAATAGCTCTCCCCCTACACTTCTGTTTAAATCATACGGCTAACACCATAGGAAAGGAAAAAATAAAGTAAAAATAAAATAATAGACACTAACATGTGATCATACAAACCATTAACTTAATGCATATAGAACGAAGTACACCATAAAGCTATGTTATAATAAATCCCAAATAATATATACATATGTATCTGAAAAATAATAATAATATTTTTAATTGATAAAAAAAGAAAAATAAGGTGTAGATGACCCGTATTTTCATAAACAATTAAGAAATAATGTAAGAAATTGTATTACGAAAATATGGGGCATTACAGGTAAAGTTAGTCAGGAGTTTCTTGGGTCATGTGGGCTTTTACCATGATTTATTCAAAACTTTTAAAAAATTGCTAAGCCACTGACCGAGCTTTTGTTGAAGGATGCTGATTTTAATTTGGATAATAATTGTTTACTAGCATTTGAGATGCTTAAGCAGAAATTAATTGAAGCACATATTCTGGTAAGTCCTGACTAGTCTCTCACTTTTGAACTAATGTGTGATGCTAGAGATATCGTTGTAGGAGCATGTCTGGGTCAGAGGGTGGATAAGATCTTTCGCCCCATTTATTATGCTAGTAAGACTCTTAATCTGGTATAGGTGAATTACACTGTAACGGAAAAAGAGCTTCTAGCACGTCTTTACCTTCTAGAAATTCCGTTCTTATTTTGTTTTATCTAAGGTAATTGTACACACTAACCATGCTACTTTGATGTATTTATTTGCTAAACAGGATACGAAGCCAAGGTTCATTCGATGGACCCTACTCCTAATTGTACACACTGACCACGCTGCTTTGAGGTATTTATTGTCAAGTAATAAATATGGTACTTAAGTCCAGGTATCGATCCCACAAGAAAAATACCTCAACGAATATTTAATCTAGGGTTTTAGCATGCTATAGGTGATAAAATAAATTCTAAAATATAAACCTAAATTAAGTTAAACTACACCTAATTTTGATCCTATCAAGCAAACCTTTATAAACAGAATTGGTGGGAAAGTCTATTTATATTTTACCCGACCTGCGAATAATAATGGGCATGAAACTTATTAACCTAACTAGCAACGACCGAATCAAAGCAATGCAAGTACTCTGATTAATATTAATGGATGCTATTGATAGTTACTCCTACTCTGTTAAGTGCCTAGGGTAAAATTATCCAGAGGGTCCTCCAAGTTCTATGAATGAGAAAATAAATATGCTTAAGTTCCAATGGATTGTCAATCCTCCAGATTTTCCAGTTACCAGTCTGGATTGCTTAACAGATATGAATCAAATTACAATTCAAGTTTTTGAGGATGTCAAATCACATGCATAATAATAAATCGAATCACAAACGAAACTTGGATTGTCAATTGAAAGATAAAATTAAGAAGGATGGCTGAAATTCATGTATGTAATTCGCATAATATTTCTAGAAGATCGCAACTCTGAATCAAATAAAAAGAACAGACTCAGAATCAAATCAATGGAATCTGGCAGGTGAAATATCTCGTAAAGGTGAATCTCTAATGGAAAACTCACTTGTGAATGCAAACCAACAATCCTTAAAAGGGGAAGATGCAAAGTGAATACTTTCAATCAACAAAATCCCGAAGTTTGAATACAAAGACGTTCGTAAACCTAGATAGGGTTCTTGAGCAATTTACAAAACAAAAGATAACAGAGATATACAACATAATAAGTATTTATAACCCAAAACAAGTGAAATTCTATAGATATTTACAAAACAGGTCATGTCACATCGTTACCAGTAAGTGTCACGACATGAACAACTTTCCTTCTTTCAGTGGATGAAACACTATAAAACACGAAACAAAACATACTAAAACCAACACGAATATAACCAAATGATATAAATCATAGCCAAGAATATAAGGTCCGAAATGAACTTATCAGTCATAAACAATAATTCACTCTATTACCATACCTTAATATTTAATAGGTTTGTCTTAGACAAATTATTATGTGGTTCGCTTTGGCACATCCCACAAAATA
Organism: Euphorbia neoarborescens; assembly: GCA_948330485.1. Classification (NCBI taxonomy): domain Eukaryota; kingdom Viridiplantae; phylum Streptophyta; class Magnoliopsida; order Malpighiales; family Euphorbiaceae; genus Euphorbia; species Euphorbia neoarborescens. Next base: position 8,637 of record CAOJCR011673946.1, on the reverse strand, counting down.
ATTCTCATTAGACGCTATTTATTGTTAGGTATTCAATCACCACACGTCAACTTAATCTATTAAATGCAGTTGGCTTTGGCGCATCCTATACTGAACCATCAATAAGAAGTCTGGCTATCAATTTGGGAATCACTTTTGAGTGACCCATATTAAACTTTAGGTTCAATTTTAACTAAAATGTTAACAACTTAGCATACATAATCACATATTTTTAAATCATTTGGAAAAATATGAAACAATTCAAACATACATACCATACATTCATGCAAAATGCAAAGTGATCTAGAGGCCCATTATTACGACACTAATGAATGAACTAATAGCTAACTATTACAAATCTTCCATTAACTTAGCTTGGATTTTATTTGGGCTCACCATTAGTTTCCTCTTCATTGTGTTTGCTCCATGGGCTCCCACTCGTTTGGTTTGATTAATTACATTTATTTAAAATCTAATAAGCAAATAAGCTAAATAAAATTAAGTTACATCAAAATAATAATACCATACATATTATATTTCCAAATTAATAAAATACAACTGAACTTCTAATTATGTCCATAGACACCTAAAACACTGAAAAACACATAATCTATTTACCATGCATTTTCATACATATCATAATGCATGAAAATGGAAAATATAATAATACATTCCAATTTTAAATTATGTGTAGCCGTTAAATTGATGGTTGCCAATTGTAGCCATCATGAATTAATCCAATTCGAAGGATCCATTGAATTAATTCAATGCTCTCACTATAATTAGGAAATATCATAATCTTAAAATTATAGATTTCTATTCAGAACACGTGCTATGGGATATTGGACTAACCATTATTCCATATTCTGTTAAATATCCACCATATAAAATTTAATATACATGTAACACATTAAATTAGTTTTATACAGAATTAAATTATCTAAATTAATTAATTTGCCCGACAAAAAAACCTAATTAAATTAAACCCACAAAAACTAAAATCGGATCGAACCAGACAACAACAGGGTCGCCACACAGGCTGCCACCCGCGCTGGCCACGTAAGCCTAATGCCACGTGGTCGTAGCCCACAGGCCAACAGGCAGTAGGCCTATGACGGCATATTTTGTTATGGGGATACTGCCTTATGCCAGTAGCCCACGAGGGTGCAGCTGCACCATAGGCTACCAACGATGCTGACTGGTCCCTAGAGGTACCATCAATTATTATCATTCAGTAGTATTGTGGATGCCTGCACTCCACAGGAAGCTCAATGCCTTCGCCGGATACCGGTAATCTACAATCTCATTTTTTTTAAATTAAATTAAATAAAAAAATTCAAGTATTCAAAACAGCCATAAAAATTATTTCATTTAGCCAGAAAAATAAAAGTTGCATTGTTGAATAAATTAAACCATCCTAATATAGCAGCCCATGCATTAAAAAACTAGAAATCTGATTAGGAAAAATATTAAAACCCCAACCTAATCCAGAACCCTAAATCTGAAATTAATTCGACAGATCTAAAAATTTAATTTCTAGACCTGCAATTAACAATTACAGATCTAATAAATTAATTATCTCAAATTTATTTTAATTTCTATAGATTTAATTAAATCTTATAGATTTGTTTAATTACAGCTCTAATACCACTATTGGGGATCGAATACGGTAGGGAAATTTATCAGGCATAGCAAAAAAAGTTAATTAAGATTTCCTAATTCAATCCCCATGGATCGGGTAATGAAGATCTAACAGATCTAATTAACATACTATCAAATTGAAATAGAAAGGGTAAAAGAAACAAAATTAAAGTTGATCCGAATGGGAACTTACAATGTCTGTCTCTTCAAAAGACCGCTGTAGAATCCACTGGAGATTATGTCATATTCAGATGCATGATCTTCTCTTGACTTGGATTTGTTCTAGTAGGGTCGAGTTCAAGGAAGAGGTGAATCACAATTCTGATCGAAGGGAGAGGAAGAAATTTCAGTCTCTTTCTCCTCTGCCAAAAATGTAGTTTTTGAAATTCTCTTCTTAATTTCTATTAAAATCACACTGCTAATTCTAGTTGGACTCCACGTTGGAAAATGTGTTCTACTATAAATCCTAGAAGTTTGAAATTCCATCCATATTATTAATTGATTTTGATCGGTCTAATGCAATTCTACCGCCTTAAAATTAAATGTTGCGACCCATTAATAAATCACACATATTATACTTTAATTCTCAATTTTACTACATAGTAAATTGATTAATTATTTTAACTATAAAATAATTTAATTAAATATGTCAATTGCATAACTAGATTTTAATTAAAATCCAATTAATTTCAATTGCACATGAACTAATTAACTTTCATTCGTGATCAAATTAAATGAATAAAAATTATATACAATTAATTAAATTAATTATTCCCCATATGTAATTTAATTGATTAACAATTAAGTAATTACACAATACAAATACATTAATTAAATACACTGGATTTAATTATCAATTAAATCAATTGTGATTGCTACAATCTATATTTATTTGATTAATTCTTCCTTACTCATTTACTAATTAATCTGAATCCATATGATCTATATCAAAGATCCTATCGGATTGTCTTTATGTTGGCAGTGGATACAAGGTCCACAGACTACTAGTGGGTCATAACAAACCATAGTAGCCCCCAATTAAGACAGCTATCAGCATCTCTAAAAGAGAAAATCCATCCTTATAGTTGATCTTGTGTTATCCCTTACCAGATGATATATAAAGAATATACAATAAGGGGCCTTACTTTATTGTCCCACACTATTATCACTTTCTTGTTCTATAATGGATTATAGAGATGTATGAGTACTTAACTCATTTGGTTGAGACCCCATTCTCACAATCCCATTCCACCAAGTGGCCGATAATATCAACTCAGTAGGTACTGGAGGGGTAATTCCATCTACTCATTATCAACACATACATGTTCACTATCCTACCTAATCATACTCGTACTTGGAATCCTATTACGGACCCACTAGGTGTATTTCAAATTGTATAAGATCCCATGTGTTTTAATGCTCTTAGGTCTAAGGATCAAACAAGTCAAATGCAAGAAAAACTTATGACAACATTTCCACGTTGTGTTTCCTATGTGGGTCTATCTAGTACCATATGATGTCCACATGTACCTGCATCCTTGATTGCCACATAATCATTCGATGCAAAGGCTTATATAGTTCTATTCATTCCAATGACCTTGGATAAACCTAGGATCTAACAATTTTTTATTATAATCAATGGATACTTTACTAATTACTATAGCACAAGATATAAAATTAGTAGATTCATTCCTTTATTCAATACCACTTAATGTATATGTAATATAAAGAATTTATCATATGTATAATATTCAAAAGACATAATGCCTACGAACCAGGACACACCAATACCCACATACTACTAATGGGTTTGAGCAAACCATAGTATCCCCCAATTAAGACAGCTAAGCAGCTTCTCTAAAGAGAATTTGTCTCAGTATAGATCTGAATCCTAAGGATCATTTTAGCTTCACCAAAAACCTTCATCGTAAAGCATAGACTCAACCACTTCTTCAACATTTATAGTGTCAGTATATCACTTGCAATTGGAAGGATGTCGTCCATTGATTGCATAAGGAATGTGGAAGTGCTCTCATTCACCTTCTTATACACACATATGATATGATGTGCAAAGCACATGTATTTGGTAAACAAAACAAGCATAAATATGTGTATTTTGTCTATTTAAGGAGTATTTTGTGTTAGAATGTTTAGTTTTCAAGTTTTTTAAGACTAAATATGTTTTTAGGACATTTGTAAAGAATCAGGACATACAGGACGAATAAAGGATAAAAAACGAAGAAAAATAAAAAATAAAGGGAGATTGGATAGAACTCTATCGCTAACGAGACTCCCTTATATCGCGATTGTGACCCACGCTTGTAACCCTACCCTGAAGAACAATAGGTGTGTCATGATCATGACCTCCTCTGTCGCGATCACGACCTAACCGTTAGGAGCAACGGAAAAAATGAAATGGCAATTGTTCTCCCTCCTTATTCCCTACAAATTGATGTTTATCCATCCTAAACCAATCCTAATACATCTTATCACCTAAAAACCAATCAAAAACACTTCTAACCATCCAAAAAATCTATAAATAGCCATCAAGCTCATCATTTTTTGTACAAAAATTTAGAGAGAAAACACTCTACGCAAGATACAAAAGTTCTACAGAAATGAATTCTATAGCAATTTAGAACACTGAAAGGAGTAAGAAGAATCCCTTCCATTCAGAAGAAGCATCATTCTTGTGTGGAAAAGGTATACAACTCCGTAAGAGTTATATTCCTTCCCATGGTATTTTTTTATGTTTTATGTTTTTTGTTTTGAATAAGTGTTAAACATACTCTCTATATTTGATCACTTACTTACACGACATTCCCCAGAGTGATGACAAACTCCCATTAGGCAATCTCTATAATGATTGATGACCATTATATAGATTGAATGTTAGAGTTTTTATTGCAAGAGTTCATCAGTATGTATGCTGATTTATAAACATATTATCTCTATGAATAAGATGGAATTATTTGATTATTACTTGATGATTGTTTGTTTAATTCTTGGCTTAAATGCTAGATATGCATATTGAGTTAAACATCACTAAGTTCATATAGAATTAGAATGAGTTTTAATGTTGTTTAATGAGGATAACATTAATATTATGCATGGATATTTAAATGCATGAAAAGGACTTATAATGTTGTATGTTGTAATAAAAAAAAGACACAGGATATTACATGTTTGATTTATGCATAAATTGGGTTAGTTAAACATACTTAATCTAATGTAAAACTATTGTAATAAACAAAGAATGGTATTTCTCCATGTATTTGGGTTAAGAGTAATATTGGATGATTTATGAGATTAGTCCATAGAAAATTCTAAGTAATTCAAATAATTCTTAATGGAATATAGTTTGCATTGAAGATACTCCTATGTGTTTATGATTTGATGTAGAGTTCATACTAAAAATCCACTTTTAGATTACTATAAACAGAATATATGAGTCTATATACCTACTGTGTACATTTTTCCTCATAGGATCGATACTCAGACTCAATATATATTATAAATTACGTATGTGACCCGTATACTTGCAGAAATGTGTGAATTTGTGTTGTGCATAACCGACTATATGTAGGTATTTGAATGATCGACTAAGATATGAGTTTATACGAATAAATAAAGTGCACGAAGTTTTTGGCACCCGTTGCCGAAGAAATAACGGTGACCAATAGGCTAAAATATTCAATTCTGATTTATAGATATTATATGCATTATATGTGTTTATGTATATGTTATATTTGCACTTTTCTAATCATTTTTGGTTTACTTTTTGGGGAAATCAACAGGATTTGGTGATGGAGAATCAACCAATGCCTACACTTTCAGAGATCATTACTCCAAACAGGGAAAGCATTCAAAGTGAAATGATTTAACCACGAAAGGATGTGCAAAATTTTGAAGTTAATGCTACTTTATTAGTCACTGTGCAAAAAAGGGTAGTTTTTCATGGATTGTCAAATGAAGATCCTATCACTCATATTTTTAGTTTTCTCAAAATGTGTGATACAATTAAGATTGATGGGGTTTCCATAAAAGAAATTCGTAATCAATTCTTTCCTTTTTCCTTTGAAGATAAGGCTAAGGTTTGGTTAGAATCATTTCCACAAGATACTTTTATCACACGGGAATAAATTGCCCCAAACTCTCCTCGAAAAATATTTCCCACTAGTAGAAACAGAAAATTTGGTTAAAGAGATTATATGTTTTCATCAACTCGAACAATTAGTCAAATCCACTTATGTTTGTGAAGCAGCAATTCCACCTAGCAACACAAAGTGGGAATCGAATTGATTTAAAAAAAATTGGTTGGTTAATATAGACTAATTATGTAAAGGGCTATAAATAATATTAAGTATGTATATATATTTTATTATGTTTTACTTGTGGCATGTAATCCTTTCTTATACATATTCTAACCAGGATTATACACATAAATAAATGCCATAACTTTATATTTCTATTTATTATCATTCACTTATACATTTATTTTTATCATTTTTATTTTAAGTCAAGCACTAGATATTTGACTCCTTTTAATTGTAACAAAATTCATATTTTGAGATATTTTTAGTTTAGAAATACTAAGGATAAGAAGAAATGCAAGATGGAAAATTTGAAATTGCAAAAGAAATCAATTCAGAAATTTTTTGGATTCAGGGACAGGGATGTGTTATGATCGTGACATCCCCTGTCGCGATCACGACCTACGAGATATCAGAACTCTAACAACTAGTTTTTTAAAAATTTAAACGTTGGAATCCTCTCTCTAATATTCATATTCTTGGAAAGCTACATTTATCCACCCAAATCAAAGCCCAAATCATCTATGTTGAAATGCTTTACCCGGTTGATGAAGAAATATGTTTGGAATTTTTCACCTCTCTTGAATGGAAGGATGAGAACCCAATGGCTCTTTCAATCCGTAACCAAGGAGATGAGTATGTGATCAATTACGACTCAATTCATGATTTCTTCATATTCAAAGTCATGGGATTAGTAGGATGACCAACCAAATTCAAATCGGATCCAATACAGGAGCAAATCACTAATATATCAAGGTTTGATCTTAAAAATTCTTCCAATAAACTTATATATGGTGAATGTTTACTGTATCTTTAGAAATACATAGCTATGGCTCTATTTGGAAGAGTAGAATGAACCAAAGTACAGGTCAAGGATTTGTATGTAATTGATACATTGTTGAAAGGAGAAACTCTGGATGTAATTTCCATAATATTCGATGCATTAGATGCCATCTCAAGAACGATATCAAAGAAGAACTTAAGGACGAGATCGATGGTGTTTGGCATTTTGTGGAACTTACAAAATCCTGGAAAGGTTTATCATCCAAAAAAGGAAGATGTCTTCCGTTATTTGGATACATCCTTTCTCAAAAAGGCGGGGTTACTTGAAGAACACTTTGGAGGATACCGTTGGAAATCATATGGAGCAAGAGCGGGAAGGAAAGAACACATTCCAGGACAAGCCACTTTATATTCAAGAAGGGGACAACCAGAACAGGAAAGAGAAGCCAAAACTACACAAGCCATGATTGAAGGTTGGCAACAAGTTCTCTCTCGATTGGATAATATGGATGCATCCAATGTGGAAATACATTTACAATTGGGGAAAATGGATAAGAAATTAACTAAATTTGGGAAGACATGGTGGGCAATTTTCGTGCATGATTTTAATTTGGATTGGCATGCAAACAAACATAGCATATTTATGAATGGATTTCCCAAATTAATAAAATGGATTTCTTAAGTTCGAGTATCGAATCCCATGAGGAAAGCATGTATTGCAGTAGAATTATAACTATTAACACTATTTATGAAATTCGTAAATGAGTTTTAATTGGTGAACACTTCAAACATAGCATCCCAACTCATTTCCAAGGTCAAAAGCAACATCTCAATTCAACCCCTTAACACATTTGAATCACATAAGTACAAGATTGTCTATCAAAAGATGTTTTGAACTCTTTTCTCTAGAATCACTCCAAATCATATATTGATTCTTATGCATGGCATATTATAGTCATTCTTTGATTATTCCAATGACAAATATTAAGTTGGTGATGATTAACTCAACTAAATTCATGCAACAAATGGATTAACACTGAATATATTCTTTGATTATTGCAATACATACATAATCAATCCAATTTAGTGCATTTAACTAACGTGCATAACATTAATATTTTAATGTGCGATAAAGCTTTAAAATCAGTCCAAAATCCATGCATAATAGGTATGACTAACTCATATCATGCATTTAGCATGTAAACTAAGAATTAAACTTAAGAAATCAACAATAAACATCAAGATAATTCCAGCAATATTCATCAATATAATCTGTGAGAATAAGAATCCATAAACAGAATTTCATTTCATTAGAATTCAACAAGATTACATATGTCGAGGTTGTCAATCAAAACACATATAAAACCTAGAATTTTTCACTAAATTCTAGCAATTCGAACAAATTAAAATCAACATACAGCAGAGTATGATTAACTCTAAGTACAAACATGAAAAGTAGATGTAAAAGAGAAGAAAAAGGGTAGATACAACTCTCTAATGGAGTTGTATCTCCCTAGCAAGAACCAAGAACACTTTGATGATGTAGAACCCTTCTTTCTTACTTGAGAAATCGTGCTTTCCCCTCTGCAAATGGCTATTCTAACTTCTGTTCTTATGTTCTTCGAAAATGCAGAAGAATTTCTCTCTAAATCTCTTGATTCCTTTGATTTGTGGATTAAAAGGGTTTATATAGTGTTAGAGGATGTTAGTGATTGGTTGGGGAGTGATAAGGAGTGTTTTTGGTTGGCTGGGAGAAGATTAAGACAAGTTTAAATGGCTGTTGGTTTGAATTTTCAAAAAGTGAACCGTTTGGAAACAACCATAACTGCCATGTCGCGATCGCGACAGGCATGATCGTGGACGCGATGACCTTCTGGACTCTGAAGTGTTAAAATTTACCTGTGTCGCGATCGTGACAGGC
>CAOJCR011671082.1:0-16432 GCA_948330485.1 Euphorbia neoarborescens | reverse complement strand
CTGTCCATAACCCAATTTATTTTCTTTTGTCCAAAAACACCATTTAAAGTCCCAAAACCCACTGAGGAGTACCGGGGTTTGTAAAAATGACATTTTTTAGCAAATTAATAGCCATACCAGACGTGAAAACACAACCTTTATGGTGAAAATTACGAAAACTTCCAAGTTACACCTTTAGTCCATTTCAATCCATTTTAACACCGATTTTACATTTTCAAAGTACAAAATCACCCCGACACACTCCACAATAGCAGGGGTATATAAAGAAAGTCCAGGGGGTGTTCTTTACTCCATTTTAACCAACATGTTTAGGTGATTTTCCCATTTTTGTCAAAACAAACAGGTTTTCGGTTTTTAACCAAATAAACTTTATTTTTACGTCAAGTTTCGTTCATTAAACCATCAAACAATAGAATAGAGATGAAAAGAGAGTTTAGAGATCATTTGATTACCTTTTGTAGCGTGCTTTATGTATTTTGAGTGATTGACACCCGAACTTGCACCAAACACGAACAAACACGAACCAGTTGGCATATGAACCAAAAGAACCTTACCTTTGCTTGGAGAGAACCACAAAAATAGTAGACTTTATAGACCAAAGTCACTATTTTCGTGGGTGTATGAGGTGGTGAGAGTTTTGAACTTGTGAGATGACGTTAGAAGATGAAGAAGAAGTGGTGTAGGTGAGTTGCGTGGAGCTTTTTGGCTAGTGAGAGGGGGTGGGATTGTATGTTTTTTTAAGGGCTCTAGCTGCTGGAAGATGTGAGTTAGAAGAGAGAATGAGAATTAGGGAGAGTGGTATTGAACACGAGTCATGTGATGTGAAGGCCAAACGAGAAGACCCAGCAGGCAAGCCAACGTGACTTGTGTAAATGAGGAACACGACTCATATGTAGAGGAACACGACTTGTGTTATTGGCAATCAATCAAGAGAGACTGTCCAGGAGATGGAACACGACTCATGTGCAATAGAACATGACTCATGTTCGAGCCATACAATCACAACAAATTTGAATTAATTTGGATTTTTATTTCCCATTTAGCCTAAAATATAAATAGAACATTATGTGATTGTATTAGGTTATCCAGGATTATTGTAATTTTCTCCTCCCCTCTCCAGAACTAGGGTTTTGCTTAGATGAAAATTTTTGTACAACTTGGCTCTCGTTTTGGGATAATTTTCTTCACCTATTCAGTTCCAATGATTGGAGTCCATTAACGGTATAATAAAGGGAAGTTTTCTTCTCTTTTTGTTATTGTGAACTAGTTGTGGACCATTGCAATGAATTGGATTTGTATATCGTTTTGATTTCTCTTCATCTCTCTTCAATAACATTCTCGATAAAGGTTTTATTTGATGCGTTCATATAAGTCTGGTCTTACCGATTTTGGCACCTATTCATCTCTCTTTCTGTTATGCATTTTTATTATTATTGTGAATGCTTTCATTTTCATACTGCGGTAAAGGTTTTATTTGATGCGTTCATATAAGTCTGGTCTCACCGGTTTTGACACCCCAGAAATCGTAGGGAATTGACACACCCATGAAGTTACAGACCCTTAGTTTCTAAACTCCGAAACTAGTCTTACCGCTATAAACGGAGAAATAGGCTAGGTGCCCATAAACCTAGGTTTGCAGATTTTGATATCTTTTACATACGTAGCATTTGTTTATTAATCTATGTTTATAATTGATTTGAGCTTCATCCCATCTCACTCCAAGAATGTTATAGGTTCTAGATCACTTAGGTTAGCTTTAGATATAGTTTATAGTCAGTATAGTTTTATTTAATTCTCCAATTTTATACCCGCTCGAACAACTAGGATACTGAGTACATCAGTGATTGTGTTATAAATTTCGTAGATTGATGCCTAGCCTTACCAGATTATTACTTGACATCGACGGGGTACACTGCCCCTGAAAGAGACACTTTTCGAGTGCATACTTGAGTGCCGTTGTCGGGGATTTATTTCCTGCAATATCGGACCAAAGCTCGATTAGTTGGATTGAGTATTGTATTATGTAAATTGGTTAATTTTTGTTTTTGTGTGTTATTTCCTTAAGTTTGTTTCTTTTTATTTACCAGATTATATGCGAACTCACTCTTCTTCGATCAATTCTGATTTGATAGATCTTAACCCTAAAACTGAACAAACTTTTGCAGGTTAAGAAAAGAGCATAGAAACCAGAATTCAGAAATGGAACCTGAAGAACTGAGAGCATAGGTGATGCGTATGAGTGCTACAATGGAATAGTTCGAAGCTGAGTGTGTTGCGAGAGAGGCACAGATTATTGAGTTGAGGGAATGTCTCGAACTTGAGATGAGGGAAAGACTGGAACAAGAGATGAGGGAGCGAGAAAATAGATCGCAAAACAGGTAGCCCATCAGAGATGGTGTGAGAGAGCAACCTTTTTTAAAAAATCACTTTCGTTTTGGAAAATATATTTTTGGATTTGAAAATTTTGTTTTGAGAAATAAGTTTGGAGATTGGTTTGGAAAAACTGAATAAATTCTTCAGCAATTAAATATGTGCATGAACACGGGCTTTTAGGACTTATCATGTCAAGATCAAAATTTTGGAAAAGAAAGTTAAAAGAAAACAATTTTCAAAGAAATCAAGTTTTAAGAGAAATTCAAACTTGAATTTCTAGAAAACAATATTTGGAGTAGCTACCCGGTTCCAAGCTCTACCGGAAATTAATTCACGATGTAATTCAGATCCTAAGTCTCGAATCCAAAATCGTGTTCCAGAGATGGAGTTCGGACAAGGCTCTTACTTATCTTCTTTCGAAAGACCTTATTAAGATCGATAATATTTGGAAAGAAAGTGTTTTTATTTGAAAAAATAAAGAAGTCCTAAGTTTGATTTTAATTTGGATTTTTAGGCGAATGCGCATGCAAAAGCAGTAAATAAAATGCGAGAAAATAAATTATTAAGTACAACCCAATCAGAAGCACATCACCGATCTAAGGGGATTACATCCAAATCAAAAAAACATTGCACAAAAACATGCTTGAAATGGACATGTAGTAGAGAATAGGGTGTAACGATAGCTCGGGGTCGCATACGAAAGGGGGACGCTCAATCCGAAACGATTTATTGGATCAAATGTTTTGGACAGAGGGATGATCTCGCGACGGCCCGAAAATAATTTTGGCTCGATTACGAAGGGGTTCGGTGACAGTTTATTTAAAAATATTTGGCTCAATTTTTAGTTCAGGACATGCAATTTTAGTTAGTTGGAAATCCAAGAAATAATTTCCTTTGTTGAATGGTGTGAGCAGCCCTAAACCCAGCTTCCCGGTACGATTTTGTAGGAAAACAAGCTGTTCAACGGACAGGACAGGCTATAAACAGGATGCAGTAATTTTAACAGTTTAAAATGGAAATTTACTAACAGTCACAACAGAACACAGAGTGCACGCAGTAAAGTAATTAGGCCAGACTGAATTTATTTTTAGTTTAAAAAATAGTGAAATAAAATGACAGACCGACAATAAAAATATGACGAAACAAGATACGGTAAGCTTAAAAAGTGGAACAAAAACAATCCTTAGTGAAATTAACAAAAAAAATGAAATTACATAAATCATAACACGTCAACGATTTACTTTCATAAAACTTCATTAAACAATTAAAAGTAGAGTTTTGGCAATGGATAATAATAATAATAATAATAATAATAATAATAATAATAATAATAATAATAATAATAATAATAATAATAATAATGATGATGATGATGATGATAATGATGATGATGATGATAACGGACCTAAGGGCACTGATTGATCAAAATATTTATGAACAAAACTAAACTACTATAAACCAAAATCCAAACTCATTTGAATCCGTGAGCATGGATTTGATAGAATAGACTACAGATTTAAGAAAACCAAGAAAAAGATCCCCAAATATAAAATCAAAGAAATTGATACAAAGCTTTTATTAAACATTTCTTAGAGACTTTACGAAGAAATTCAAAAGAACTAAAACCATTGAAATAAAAATCATAATAGCATATAATATATTACAGAGAGTATTTCACATTTCCAAACCCAAATTCCAAATCGACAAGAGATATAGGGCAGAATTAAAAGAGATAAGTATGAGACAGATTGGATTATCATCCCAAAAAAAGACAAAATGAAAATCAAAAAGGGAAAGAAGATCGATTCTACACATAAACAAGAAAATCAAACTATAAACATAGGGAAAATAAACCTAACTGAAAATATGAGATATGAACTTTAAGAACAAAGAGAAAGTAAACCGTTCAAAGAGATGAGCCAAAAAAATATAGGAAAACAAGTAAACGAATGAATCAAAAATGGAACATTGAAGTCATTTACAGACTAAGGAAAAAGAGAAAATCAGTAATATGACAATAATAAAAATATAGAAATTCCAGCATGAAGCCATTTATGGATTGATAGCATAGAAAAATATATGGGACATGCACAATCATCTCAGACCTAACAAAATCAAAAGAACAAAATAGGAGATAGAAGAGAAATATAACCACAAAAATACGGGAATTGTTAACGTACCGCAATACACAAGAAATCTCATGTCATTTGAAATTGTAGAGTTCAACAGCATACTTAAGCTATGATGCTTTCCCGTCACAACTCCGGCCAGCAGTGTCGCCGTAAATCGATCCAATGAACCTTGAACCCACCCTCAGACAATTCCTCTTTCTTTTTCCCTCTTTTTCTATTCTTAAAAACTTGAAGCCCTTAGTTTTCTCAATTCCCCCAATTACTGCTCCTTTCTCAACTCCAAAAAAACCCCCTCCTCTCTTCCCCGTCTGTCCCCTTTTTTGCCGAAGTAACCCTATACGCAGAGCCTTTTCTTCATCTGTAGATCTGCCATCCCCTTTCTGCATTTTTCAATCCTCGAGAATTAGAAACCCATTTCTCTTCCTTGATGTCCACTGAATAAAATCTTCCATCTGTGTTTTCTTTTTTCGTTGGGTAAAGGCCATTGTTGAACCCTAAAATAGGGTCTCTTCAACTCTTCCCTACCTCCTTATTTCTTCTGCCCATCTTTAACTTTTTTTTGTATTTCTTTTTTACTTTTGGCAAAAAGCTGAAATCGAAAATCTATAATAGCAATTTCAGCCACTTGCTTTTTTTTTCATTTCATGTACTGTCTATTTCACTTTTTCTTTTTATCTTTTACCATTTTTTTATTTTATATTATTATTTATATATCTTATTAACATTATTGTTATTACCTACTAAAAAAAACTATTTTAACACAAGAAAATACATAAGAGAGACAAATAATGTAGATAAAAATAAAATACATAATACAAACTGGTTTGGCCTAAAGATAACAAACAATTTTAACACAAAAGATGCAAAATTGGCCCGGTATGATCTGGTGAAAAATATTTTTTATTTTCAAAAATTGAATTTGAAATAAAAACACATCTTTTGGGCTTCTTAATCGGAACATCACAACACAGGCCGGTAAAATACCAATTTCATCACAGACCCGGGAAAAATTCCATGCTCATAGTTGCCCCTCGTGTGACAGGATTTATTGACTAAATATAGGAACACGATAGTGAATGTGAATACTTACCTGAAGGTTGAGTCGATGAGGTTTGATCCATTGTGGAGTCCTTCATGAAGTCTCAGAGATGCTTTGACGCGGATTGCCCTAATAGCGTAATGGCTTCACGTGAGTCAAGTTGAATCAAGAGGTGTCCTCTGTATATGGATTATTAGAATTCTTTGGCCTTGCGATCTTGAGGCCTTCTTGAAGGCATCGTGGTTCATGTGATAAAGAGGTTACACCCTCCTAGAGTCGTCCTTCATGTAAATATGTGTGTGGTGTTGTTGTATAGTGCAATGTGTAGTGGAGTAATGAGAAGTAGTGATGTTTTTATCATTCGATCGATAATTTTCAAACAAAAATTTATCCCCTTGATTGATGATAAAAACGACACGTGATGTATGGGTGATGCACGACGTGTGTTATGGATGAGCACTTGGAATTCATGCACACATGATCTATTTAGTACTTATCTTTCTCTACCCTCGAGTTTGGGTCTACGAGATCTATTCTGACTTAGACAACTCTGAAGTTAGGAAATATAGCTCCTCAAATACAGACCCCTATTATTGGTGTTAGACCTATACTTCTAAGTGGATGATATACACGTAAAATACGTTATGCATGATGTTATAAAAAATAGAATGTGTTGTGTATGAACATGTCGTAAATTTAATAATGATGAGTAACCCATCCAATGGTTTGAACCGTATCAATCTTAAAATATACCTAGGCTCCTTCCCTTCACAGTGGAATGATGTATATCCATTTTGATGGGGTAGAGTATTTCGTGATTTGATGGAATAATGTCTATCTATCCATCAGAATGATATCTATGCAATAAGTGGGATGATGTCTAGCCAGGTGATGGAATGATGTCTATCCCTTTATCGGCGTGACGTCTACCCAAGGTGGCATGATGTCTAGTCGAGTTGGCATGATGTCTAGCTGTTTGATATTTGTTCAAATGATGGCATATCTAGCCGAATGATGGAATGATGTCTATCCTGTATACGGTATGATGTCTAGCCAAGATGGCATGATGTCTAGCCGTGTCAAAGTTTGTTTAGATGATGGCGTGATGTCTAGCCAAATGATGGAATGATGTCTATCCTATTAATAGCGTGATGTCTGGCCGAGTAATGGAATGATATCTATCCTGTCAATGGCGTGATGTCTAGTCATGTCAAAGTTTGTTCAGATTATGGCGTGATCTCTAGCCGAATGATGGAATGATGTCTATCATGTCGATGGCGTAATGTCTAGCTGAATGATGGAATGATGTCTATCCTATCAACGACGTGATGTCTAGTCGAGATGGCATGATGTCTAGCCATGTCAAAGTTTGTTCAGATGGGGTCCCGCCCCTGGGAATTCAATGGGGGTGCGCTCGACCGCGATGGGTCTATAGTAAGGCAATTTGAATGATTGTGAAGAAGTGATGTTTTTATCACTCGATCGATAATTTTGAAACAAAATTTTTTTCTACTTCGATCGATGATAAAAACGGGACGTAAATATGCATATGATAACATGGGATGCATATGGATGTATGTATATATGCACCATTTAACATTTGTTTATGATGATCTTCAATATAAGGTCGAGCAGTTTGAGCTTGTCCTTACTGAGTTTGGGCCTTGACGCCTAATGATAGAGGACATGATTGGTCCTTGGAAGGATCTTGAGGCTATCATTGGGACTTAGATAAGGTTACCGAAGGCAGCTAGCCGAATGATTAGAAAGGATCATTTTCACACTATACCTTGGCTTTTACTTTGCCTAACAAGTTGTTTGTGTAAATTGATTTTGAAGTTTTAAGCAGGAAAATTACCATAATGGGAGCTAACAACCCTAGATTGTGTTACATAAGGTGAGGTCAAAACCATGTGGTGACCCATCTTGGGTCAAGGATAAAGTTATGTCCATTTAGGGGTTATGTAGATGACATGCCCCTGGTCGGAGATAGAATAAATGGTTTCGGAAGATAGGTAAACGACATGCCCCAGTTCGTGATAAGAGAAAGACTTTTAGAAGTTATGTAGATGACATGCTTTTATGTTTAGAATAAAAGGAAGGATTTTAGAGGTCATACGGATGACATGCCCCTAGGTTCAAAAATAGGATTTTAGAGGTCATGTAGATGACATGCCCCTAGGTTTGAAGATAGGATTTTAGAAGTCATGTCGATGACATGCCCCTAGGGGTGTGTGAGCATCGTAAGATTCAATTTGAAACCAAAGTATTTCAAAACCTTTAATGCAATCTTAAATACAGAATTGTTAAATGGATCTTTCTTACTTATTCATCATGGCATTCATGTAAAATTTCAAATTCACAATGTTACACAGATAAGTTTAATCTAAACTTTAAACAAGAAAAATGGGACATATCGCTTGATTCATCCCTCGTTGTTAGATGTCCTTAATGCTTTTCCATGTGACACCTCTCACCTCACTTTATTTCATTATTACATACATTGTTTTTGTGATGGGTAAGAGATTCCCCTAACTTTGATATCTCCTTCTTTGAGAGTCGGGTTCAAATGACTATAGGTAGCTTCGTTTGATCTTGTCCACTAGTTATAAGATTTTATTGAGGTATAATATTGAAGTCAATTTGGAAGTCATAGCAGTTTGATAAGATGGTAATTGATGATACTACTTCGATTCCAGATGAAGTGCTGTAGCACGAACTTTCTCAGCTTTGCACCACAGTTTCCATAATTGAGAGCATTTATGCTAAGGCAGTAAAACAAGTATGTATGTTCACATTTCTTAGATCAACATTGCCTCTACTGATGGTCTTCCTTTGTTGGGTTAACTGATTTTAGGGTGTTCCCAATTTGGGATACAAAAGGATAGATGTGTTTGGAAGATAAATTTTAATTTCACCAAGGGGTGATCTTTTTGGTTTCACCCAGGGTTGTTTCCCAATTGAGGTTTGGATTTAATCAATGGTATTCGACATTTGAAGGATTTCTTTAGGGCTTTGATCTTTTAACAGGACACGAGAGATCCCAAATGTGTAGTTTTCAAGACGTAGGGGCAAGCCGTATCTCAGAAGCTGAGCATGAACTTGACCTGGTGCCTTTGCGTGATGCTCGTTTGCATTGCACCTTTCGATCATGCAACTGATTTGTGCCTTGACTTCTTTGTGAATTGTAGCTCTATGAGGGGTTGTCTCAGCACGACTTGTCTAAGTTTGAAGTGCCGCATTCTCAATTTGCCTATGAGAGTTGAGGATTGGTTTAGGATTTCTCCCCCTTCTACTATCGTGTATCTTCTTA
Source organism: Euphorbia neoarborescens (assembly GCA_948330485.1). NCBI lineage: Eukaryota > Viridiplantae > Streptophyta > Magnoliopsida > Malpighiales > Euphorbiaceae > Euphorbia > Euphorbia neoarborescens. The sequence continues at coordinate 7,575 of CAOJCR011671082.1, read as the reverse complement.
GATGTTGGAGGAATCTCTTTCCATTTTGTTGTCACTCATTTCATTTTATTTCTCTCTTTTTCCTTAGGGGTTAAGTCAAGCGATTGATGTACCATTTTGACCCATTCAAGGTTTCGAGATTACTCTCATTTAATGATGCATTGTGAGTGTTGAAATATTAAACAAATGCTTAAATGAATGCGTAGACCCATATAGGAACAATAAATGCAAGTAAACAAAAGATAGAAATTTTGCATTATTAGTTCTAAAAGATATGCAGTTTAAATTAAGCCTTAGGAATACATCATACAAAAAGAAAGAAAGGCAAAGTTCATTCCTAATAGTGGTGCCTCCTCTCTGATTATCTGTATCAAGGCACTCGACTAAGCTAAAGGTGGTTCCAGAATCTTTCCCTCCTTGATCAGTCGACTAATTGCATTATGAACCCCAACACACTCTGTTGTCTTGTGCCCCATAGTGATATGGTAGAGGCAGTAGTTATCCTTTTTTGCTTCAAAGAGGGCCACATATGGTTTTAGATTCTGCAGCAGGCCAGCACCCATATATTTTGCAAAGAGTTTATTCAAAGGGATGGTCCATTGATTCACTTATTTTTGTGGGCAAGATGCAGATCACGAGGTCGACCCCTTGGCATCTTGAGTCATTTTTTGGGAGGTTCCACCAATAGTATATGTCAAGGTGTACAATGGCTTGGGCTGTGAAATTTCTTGAATATTTAGCTTTTCTGAGATCAGAGTCATGAAGCTCTCAATCTTCTTATCCATTTGGTCGATCTTTTCAAGAATCTCTTGGTAATCAAGGGACATCCCCGTAATAGACACCTCTCCCATTTTTGAAGTTTTAGTAGAGTACTCACCCTGTTCAATTTCTTTGCCTTTGCCTGCCCCTTCTTCAGGTAGTCTTTTCTGGGCCTCCAAGGTATCAACTGTAACTCTCTCGATGTACTCCCCAAACTAAGATGAGTTAAGTATGACATACAATTCTCTTGTGGTTACAGGTCGTTCAAGATTCTCGATCATAATCACTTCCTCGTTGGGCTCTTCACCCCCAGCACCCCCAACTCGAGTCCCACTCTTGTTTCTAGCCTTATTGACCAAGTAATTACTTATTTTGTTGATGTTAGAAGGCAACTGTCCCCTGCCCCCTGAATCATAATCATACAAATTAGGTATATGTGTCTCAAGTGAGGTTGATCCTAGATTCAAATGTATAGCATGGAATATGAGACATGCAACAAATGGGTATTAAAAGTGAAACATCATGCATGAATATGGATGTCCTCCCGTAACTTGGAATGATGTCTATCTAAGGAAGCTTTCATGGTTTGAGATTCCGTATGGAACCTTTACCTGATATGGGATGATGCTTATTTCGAGAATGATATCTATCCCTGTTTGTGGAATGATGTCTATCCGTCCTTTCGAGGATGTCTTACCCCTATTTTCAAGAATGCTGTCTATTCGTGATTTCAGAAATGATGTCTATCCTTATTTGTGGAATGATGTCTATCCGTGATTTTGGGAATGATGTCTATCCCTAGTTGTGGAATGGTATCTATCTGTAATTTTGGGAATGTCTTATCCCTGTTTGTGGAGTAATGTCTATTTGTGATTTTGGGAATGTCTTATCCCTGTGTTCGGGAATGATGTATATCCCTATTTGTGGAATGATGTCCATCAGTGATTTCAGGAATGATGTCTATCCATATTTGTGGAATGATGTCTATTCGTGATTTCGGGAATGATGTCTATCCCTGTTTGTGGAATGATGTCTATCCATGATTTTGGGAATGTCTTATCCCTGTTTTTGGGAATGATGTCTATCCCTGTTTGTGGAATGATGTCTATCCGTGATTTTGGGAATGATGTCTATCCCTGTTTGTGGAATGAATGTCAATCCATGATTTGAGGAATGTCTTATCCCTGTTTTCGGGAATGATGTCAACCCCTGATTTCTTGAATGTCTTATTCCAATTTGTGGAATGATGTTCTTAATGGACATTTACGCAATCCTTCTCTAAGGAATGTTGAATGGCTGTATAGAAGCGTGGATTGTCATGGAGTTTGAAACATGAAAACCAATCCTATCTACATGACTAGGACATTGAGTAGAGGTATGAATGAGACACGAGATGTTGACCAAGAGATGAGGAAATACCAATTTTGGGGAACATGCGCATGCAGTTGTAAGTAAACATTTGACAAACTGTCATGCAGTATGTTTATCAGGAAATGTGCTTACTTGTGTAAAATCGAATGACATGTACCCAAGCTGGTGAAAGATGCATATAGTGCATGTATGGGATAGCTTGAGTTAGTTGTTAGAGGTTAGTATGTGAGAGCCTGTGACCATACGTGTCCTAAGGGTTTGCCCCACCATAGAAGAAACCCGACGAAGGCTGTAAACTAACTTATATAGACTTGTGAGTGCATGAGGTGACTTCTGTGTGCAAGTGGAAACCAATTCAAGGGAGTTTAGATAGACTGGTGCCTAAGCGAGGCTTAGGATATACGGTGGGCATATTGACCGGCTTCGCTATATTCGATGCCCATAGATGCCTAAGGGTTCGAGGAACATGACCTATATGGTTATAGATTGATTTTATAACAAAATGACTTGGTGCAATTCTTAAGTTATGCCTACCTAGCACGTCATGAAAGCAGATGAAATAATGCATAGCAGTGTGTGATGTGGCTTTCATGCATGACATGGCATAACAGGTGTGGATGATGCATGGCATGACATGGCATCTTGATGCGTGAAATGGCATTTTGATGACAATGCGTGACATGGCATTATGCATGACATAGCATCATAATGTGCGATGTATCATTGTATATAATTTATGACATAGCATTCATGCATGACATGGCATGATGTTGCATGGCATTGCAGTGTGCATGACATAGCATCGTGATACGTGACATGACATTGTATGGCATATTATCTTGGTGATGATAAGTTGCATGGCATTGTGCATGGCATGGCATGGCATCAAACATATTGGTGATACATGGCATGGCATAAATTATATTGCTGATGCATGGCATGTGATTATGCGTGATATAGCATCATGTATGATGTATGACATGGTATTATGAATGGCATGGCATAATACATGGCATGGTATTGTGATACGTGATATGGTGTTTTATGCAACTCGTAGCATTAATGATGTATGCATGGCGTTATGCCTAACATGGCATCGTTTGGTGATGTGTGACAAGGCATTGATGACGCATGGCATGGAATTATGCATGACATGGTAGAGTATGGGTGATCATGCATGGTATAGCGTCATGCCTGACATGGCATCGTTAGATGATGTATGACAAGGTATTGATGATGCATTGCATGATGTTATGCATGGCATAGCATTGTGATGCATGATATGGCATCGTTAGATGATGTAAGACAAGACCTTTATGATACATGGCACGACATTATGTGTAATGCCCCAAGTTTTTATTAGCGTGTTTTCCGACCTTAGATGTTTTATTATGTGATTATTTAATTGAAAACATAATCTATGATTTTTAAAATTTCATTTATGCTTATACGATTTTCTAAAAATGCATGTGCTATTATTTGTAGTATTTTTTTTAATAATATATGTGACATGTACATTTAATAAATGTGTGTCACATGAATTAAAATAAAGATCCCTATGTTTTTTTATTACGGCCGAAATTCCTAGCTAATTAGGAAGTTTATTTTAGTCCTTATCCTACTTGAGTTAGTTACTTCCTAGATTGGCTTGGTTTGTTACTTCCTAAACAAATCCTATCCAATCTTGATTTTCTTGCCTACTTTCTCTCCCTTGGCCGAAATTCTCTCCCTTTTCTCTCTTAATATTTGGCCAAGCTATTATTTAGGGATATATTTTCTTCCTTTTTACTTAAATGAATCAATCTTTTTACTCTCTTAATTTTAGCTAACTAAATTCCCTAATAATCTTTTTTGTTCTAGCCGAAATCTTTCCCCTCTCTTCTTTCCCTTTTCATTTTCGAAACCATTAAAAAATTATGTGGGGTGTGAGTTTTCTTGGGTGACTTCCGGCATCAATTCTGATTCTTGGTGATCTTGGTCTTAATCCTCTCCGTTAGGGTTTTTCATACGATTCCTTATTAAGGTATTTCCAATCCTACTCTTTTTCTCCATCGGTTTCGGGTTTATTTTCGTTTGGAATAAAGTTTGAATATTGTTCATATGTTCTTAGTGTTGGTTTTCCTTCTTGGTGTGGCTATCTTCAAATCCGTGCATCTTGGAGCACCGTTTCGGGCGTTCTATTTCTTATTATCTCCGGTTTCTTTCTCTTCTGTGATTTTATTTGGATTTTAGCGATCGAGGTAACTAAAGACACCCTATGCTTACGTTTTGAAATTATCTATGAATGGATGATTTGTATGGTATGAATATGGCGGCAACTTGCTTGTGAGTATTGGTTTATGTTTTATTTGTTTCGCCGAAATTTCAGTTTCGTCTACTTTCTGTTTTTGGTGGTTTTCTTCTTCTATGTAACTCCAAATCGAGTAATTCCAAATCCTATAGTTTTATAACTCATATGTCTACATTTTTGCTGAAGGAAGTTTTGTCAAAATCAGTTTGTAAGATGCCCGAAATTTTGGTGAAAGTTGAACTTAAATTCCTGTCACTGAGTAATTTCCAGACTTACATCCTTTGGGTGTTTGAGTGATAACTTTTTCTATATAACGTGTTTCTGGTTGATTCTGGTTTGTGTAGTTTTGTAACACATAGGGCTACAACTTTGTTTTAGAAGGTTTTGTTAAATAAGGTTTCCTTTATATTCGAAATGGCTATGGAAGTCGGCTCATGTTTTCTGTCTCTGTAGAAATTTCAGACTGCTTGTTTTCAGTAAATAATTAATATCTCTCTCTCTATAACTCGTTTTGAACTGATTCCATATCTTGTGATTACCTAAGACATGGGGCTATAACTTCTCTTTATAACGTTTTGTCAAAAATTGTGCGTAGCATGTTCGAAATTTCTGTAGAAGTTGACCTATGTTTTCTGATTTTGGAAAATTTCCAGAATGTACGCTCTTTAGTTTACGATTTCTCTTTCTGTGTAACTTTTTTTGAGTAATTCCAACTCGTGTTAATTGTTAAGACATATGGTTACCACTTTTCTCTATTATGTTATGCCAAAATACATGAAATACATGTTCGAAACTTCCGTGGAATTTGGGCTAGAGTGCTGTTGTTTTTTTTATGTTAAATATTGCAAACCTAGTTTTACTCCAAAATTTACATCTTTAGTACATGAATCTAATTTTGACGATTTGAGTTCTTAATAAATCTTTGATGCAAAAGGGTTGTTTTCTCTATGTGAATTTTGGGCCACGAATTGTCCAAATGTTATTTTTATTGAAAAAGGTGTTGGGCCGCGAATTGTCCAACGATGTTTATTGTTATTGGCGATTGTTAGGCTGCAATTTGTTCAATAATTGGACAACATTACCCTTTCTATTTGACCCTTGTTTTTGACCTCTTCATTGACACTGATCCGCGATTTGTTCTTTGTCACTAGGAGAGTTTGGCCATTCTTAGACACTTTGTAATATGTGAGCCGCGATTTGCTTACATTGGGTCGAAAGCCGCGATTTGTTCCCATTGTTTGATTTAGGTGAGCCGCGATTCGTTCATCAGGGTTCAGGAGCCGCGATTTTTTCCCAAGCGTCTGTGCCAATACCATTGAGGTTGTTGGATTTAGGATTTTTGGAAATGTTGTTCTGTTACACTAAATCCGGGTTATGAACTTTTATTGTGTTATTTATTTCGACTGGTTCGAGATTTTGATACTTTCTGTTTTAACAAGTTTGAGTTCTTATTTTGCCTTTATATCATTTTCGTATATTTATTGGTTTACCTCACAAGTTTTGTTAAACTATGTTTGTACTTGTTTATCATTTGTTCTATTTAATTTTGAATGTATGCATATGGTTTGTTTAGTTGCTCGTCACTAAGTGGCGATTATTTTTTTCAGATGTTACAGGTGATGCCTGATTTGCCGTAGGGGAACTTGCACTTGGGTTAGAAGCGAAGAGTTGGATTTGGGTTTTTGTTAGTTTGTTCTCTCTGTTTTCGAGAATAAGTTTCTGTTTCATGAAAAAAGATTTTTTTTACGGTGTTTTGTTTTGAACTAGTTATTCTTTAATAAAGTTAAAGTTTATTTTCTTTTAGTTCTGTTTATCGCTTTTGTTGGTTCTGTTGGTCCCTCTTCGTGCATTGTTTCTGCCTTTGCACATTTATAGAAGTTCGAGTCATCACATTTCAACCCATCCTCCCCTCAATTTTAAGTTTGAATTTGGTTATTGAACTTCAAATTCCTATCTTTGGGTGTGTTCTTCAATTCTGGACTTTAAGTCTGTCAAATTCTTCCTGTAGGTCTGTTATACCTTCAAAAAAATAAAAAGAAAAAAAAACACAAAAGTGTTATTCTTTATCCTTGTGTTTGCTTGGTGAAATAAGTGGCAACTTCTCTTATGTGTTTGGGTGGGTTCCTAGTAACGAAAAATTGAGCTTTTCAGGATATATAGGCGCTAAATTAATTTGCAAATCTTTGCCTCAAATTCCTATAGAATATCCACCTGTGTGTTTTTCTCTTGTTTTCTTCTTTGATTTGAAATTCTTCGTTTCTATCTTCCGAATCTTGGGTATGTTTGTAAATAGGTGTGGGGTACCTTTCCCTTTCTCTTCTGTTCATTAATTACTTCTGTGTTTGGTTGCTACTGTTTTGGGAAGAGTCCAATTTTGTCGTGTTCCTTTTATGTGTACACCCGTGATTAACTAGATTTTTCTTAGAACTTGAATTGAGGGGTTGTAGACTAAAATTGACTTTTGACACAACTGAACTTCTGCCTCGCACGTTACAAACCCAACAGGTTCTCGGATTTTATCCCTTCTTGCTACTGACTACACCAAGATTGCCATTAGATCGCTATGTGTTGCATGCCTTGATTTGACTGAGTGTGTTTTCTTTCTTTTCACCCTTGACTTTTTGAGTGAATTGAGTGATATCCTGTGAGGTGAATTGATTAGTCACATAGGCTCTCACCATTCCTTTTTGTTTGACTTATATTGGTCATGTGGAACAGTAGTACTTATGTCTGTTGTCTGTAGATGACTATTGTTATTGTCTGGATTGCTTCTGTATATTTGAGAATGGTGAAGTAGCATAGTTAAATCTTAGGTGATTTGTAGGCAAAAACTGGTTTCTGTATTATGTATTTCAGGTTATTTCCTTAAGGATAAGCAAAGTTCTAGGTGTGGGGTAGTTGATAAGGTCGGTTTCGACCTTATATTTTGAACATTATGGAACCCTAATTTCAGATGATTTGACTAGATTTCTAGCAGTCTGGTGTTGTTTTGCATGCATTTTCCTATTTTGTTTGAGTTTGTGTTTTTATGTGGTTCTGTGATTTTTGTCTGTTTTAAGGTTCAAGGTCGTTAGCATCGAGGATTTGTGTTATCTAACCCGTTCCTCGAGTTTTGGATGTAGGGATTCGAATCCTAGGATGATGTAGACTGATGATGGCAAAGCATGCTTCGAAAC
>CAOJCR011666168.1:0-11872 GCA_948330485.1 Euphorbia neoarborescens | reverse complement strand
GTCGAATGTTGAGACTGAGGGTTTGCTTCAGGTGTTGTCGATGGGAAGGCACTGGTGATCAGGGCAACATGCTTTGGAGCAATCCCGTAATGGGCTATGAGGTTGGTTCGGGCAGCTATTTGTTCTTGGAGGCTCATGCGGGAAAAAGCGTCGCTGTTGGGATGGATTCCTGCTGCACTGGAGGGGCCTGCGAGGTGCGTATTCTGCACTTGGTGAGCCATGAGTCACTCTAGGTCCACGCTCACCGCACCAATTGATAACAACAGTGTGAAATGCTCGTTATTGGCTGGAATGTGACTTCTGCTGGTAGCTCCCGATGGCCTACAAAAAGAAGGATCAGTACCGGAGAGGGGTGCTCCGGTGGATCCCCTCCGATGCTAAAGTCAGTCAACAGGGAGGAATTAATTAAGAGAGAAGTAGTATCAGTGTAATAAATTCAGATACCTTTGGTTGGTGAGATTTGGGGCTTATATAGGCCATTTGACTCCCACGTGTCCCTTTCCTATTGACCGGTTATTAGGGAAAGGGTACCTTAGCTATCAGGCATAGGGGTGCACGATTCAATCATGCTTATTGTCATTGTATCACTTCTGCCAGACTGATCTGGATAGTTTTACCTAGGATAGCGGCTTTGGCCTTACCGAGCCGTAAAAAGGCCAAGTCTCATTAAATGCTGTATTGTCGCATTAAATGCTGAGATCCTTCCACTTTAGGAAAGATTTCCTGAGATACGTCGGAGTTCCCGCCATGTAAGCAGGGTGAAAAGTTTCCTGCTGCTCCTTTCCCTGATGGCGAGAACGAGGGTCCCGCCTTTATTGATCCCAGGGTTATCATTGTATAATTTAGTTAAAAATGAATTTTATTCAAATAATCTTAAACTGATAAGAATTCTTATTTTGATGTATTTTAATTTATTTATTATTGTTTTCAAAGTTTAAACTATTTAAAATTATAATTATTTAAACATTTAATTGTAATTAGAATAATTTTTCTATAAAAGACTAATATGATATAATTATAAGAGAATTTTTTTTTGTTAGTAAATAAATTTATTATATTTTTCTTTATACTTAAATTGCTAAGATTTTTATATTTAAAATATTGCATTTTGATATTATGCGCGATCAATAGATTGTAATAAGATTACTCTTCAGTGTCGTACGCGATCAACGGAGTTTAGCGGTTATTTTTTATTGATTGGTATTCTTAGAATCAACATAATTAATTGATTTTTTATCCTCAATTTTCTATCTAATTCCGCTGTATTAGTTTGATATTAGAGCTAGGTTTGCTTTTGAGTACTGAAAATGAGAAAGAAAATTCATTTTATTATTGAGTAGCTTGAAAAGTTTCATGACAAAAAAAATATTTTCTTTCAAACATTAATAATTGATAAAGGTAAACTCTTTAATTTTTCATAATCTCTAATATATGATGAAATGTATATTAGTATGAAAGTAAAAGATTTTAATTGTTTTAGTGAGCTGATTGGTATTGATGGATGTAAATTTCAATACACGAGACATCTTGATTTTATTGCAACGTGTAAAATTTTCCCTCTGGATCGATGCGTTTAACAAAATTCAAGTTTGAGATCTTAACAAAGAAACTCGAGGACGAGTTTTTTTCTAAGAAAATATGATACAAACCGCAATACTTATTTTTATTTTAGTTTTTTTTTTTAAATTTCCCTAGTAAAAAAATTATGTCGAGTTAGCACTAAAAAATTAATCTATACATAGTAGAAAATAATAAAATAAGATCCCAATTAAAAAACTGTTTTAATATTTGTTTAAATGAGAATTTCAATTTTAGGGTAAATATAAGGCATTCACTACGCGAAAATGTTAGAATTCTGATAGAAATTTCTGTCAAAAAAAGTTGATTTTTCGTCAAAAATTGGAGTTTTTGATCGATTTTTTGACGGACATCATTCCGTCAGAATTCTGTGCGTTAAAAATCTTCCAGACATAAATTATTGACGGACTATCTGACGAAATTATTGACGAAAATTTCCGTCAGAACTGACTACTGGCGGAATTCCGTCAGAAATATCGTCAGTGATACATTAAAATATGTAACGGGGTTTTAATTACTGACGAAATTTCTGACAGATAATTCCGTCAATAATTTAATTTTTTACAAAAAAAGCTCCGTCGGTAAGTCCATTCTTCTTATAGTCCAATGCTCAATATTACAGTCCAATGCTCAATATTACAGTCAATTCGTAAGAAATTCCACTTTCTATTGGTGGGTTGATCTATGCAAATAACACTCCATACTATGATGAACACAAATGTGTTGTCTGATACAATGAACAAAGTGTTAAGGTTCCTAAAGCTCTGACTTCCCAGTTTTCGTATTCTTGTTCGCCTTCGTTGATTTTACTCCTTTCCACCATTGCCGTATCTTGTTGGAGACCTTGTTGGTATGTCTCTTCAGTGTCTCGGCCGTAGTTTTTATTCCCTTCCCGATCTTCTCTTTCGAGTCTTCTCCCTTGCTTTCTTCATTATGTTTCAGTGCTTTTACCTACAAATAACAAGTTCACAGTTGAGCTAAAATACCACGAAACAGTAAGATGAGATATCCTTGATAGTTTAATGTGTTTAAAAGTTTGCACACCAGAGTCTTGGGGAATCTCGTCTTGTCATTCTCCTCTTCGTCGTCATTGTCTACATCTTCGTTTCCGAAATTCTTCATGTTCATTAAATCTTCCCTTGAATATATTTGCATGTTAGGTGCTCCTGGCATACCCTGCAACAAATAAAAACTAAACAGATCAGAAGCTAAGTAAATCAGGTCAAAATTTTATGCGTGCAGAAGTGGGGGAAAAATAGGTGTGAAGAATATATAAATGGAAAAAATTACGCGATTTTAAAATTAGGAAAAAATGGGCGGCAGAAGAAATGCGCAGGCTTTGAAATGTCGGAAATTTAAAATTTCGGACGTCAGAAAATTCCGTCAGTAATTCTAAAAGAATTACTGACGAAAATTACAGAAGGAATTTCAGTCAGAAATCAAATTCTGACGAAAATTCTGTCAGTAATTCTTTTAGAATTACTGACGGAATTTCCATTAGAATTTAATTTTTGGCGGAAATTCAGTCAAAAATTTCCATCAGAAATTACAAAATAATGAAATTATTTAGTAAAGAATTTCTGACGGAATTTTCCGTCAGAAATTCTAAAATTATTGACGGAATGACGTTCGTCAGTCAATTTCCGTCAGAATTTAAAAATTTTCGCGCAGTGACTGTTCGATAATATTTACTAGAGTTGATAAAATTATAAATTATATAGTAAAAATGGAAAAAAATTACGAATTTGGTTATATATTTATAATTTTTATCCAATCTAATCTGACTCCACTAAATATTATTAAACGGTATCTGATATGAGCTTTAAAATCGAAAATCTAGTTTAAACAAATATTAAATCGATTTTTTTTACCGGGACTTATTTTATCATTTAAAAAATACCAAATCGACATAAATTTTACAGATTTATAATTTTTTATTTTGATTATATAATTTATAATCTTTATCCAACCTAAATTGAATTTGAATTAATCCACATAATTATTTTTTAAAATGTATTAATTTCAATCAAATTTATTAAATATTGTTAGATACTGTCAGACATACCATCTAAAATCGAAAATCTTGTTTAAATAAATATCAAATTGATTTTATTTGTAATTGTGTCTTATTGTATTATTTCTATTATATAATATGAATTTTTGACTGGTTAAGGCATTTAATTTGGTTGGTTAGGGGAATCGATCCCCTGCCTTTGGTGTGGGAAGCGGTAAGCCTACCACTGAACTACCGGTGCAAATCTACACAAGTTTTATCTGTTTAGACTATTTTTAATTAAAAAAAGTTTTTTTTCTAAAAAGAGTTTAAAAATAAAAAAAATAAGTATTTACCAAACTGAAAGATATTTTACTATACGCCTGTCATACCGCTGACGTGGTATGCTAAGCCAATAGGATGTATTTATTTCACTTTTTAACCAATTAAAAAATTATAGTATATAATTAATTTATTAGTTATTTAATAATTATTTATTAAAAATTATTTATTAAAATAAAATTATAAACCCTAAGATAAAAATATTATAACCTAAAATATAAATCCTATATATGCTTATCAATTTATATTCTAAAATATATGATATGATATAATTTTATTGGCTTAGCGTACGGATAAAGTGGTACGCCAGGCGTATTATAAAATTTCTCACCAAACTGGTATTGCAACAGGCAAGGCAAGACAACTCTTTAAAAAAAATTGGTACAAAACTAACCGCTTGAGAATAAATATTTTTCGAACTGCTCTGTCCACTTATATATATTTTTGGAGTTGATGTTTCTATATAGAAATAATGTATCTCCGATTGAATCTCCAATGTTTACAAGTTTCACGTCTCTTGATATCTTCCTGAAAAGACAAAAAAAGACACCGGTAGTCCGATTTGGGGGACCCTCCGATATTTAAGTTAGCTCAAAGCTTTTAGTGATTTTAAAAGAAGAATAATCAGCAAGTTTAAGAAGAATGGTGTACCTTTCTTGTGAGATATTAGCCCTTTATATAGGCTTACCTCATAACCGAATTCTGTTAGAATTATTCTTTACCAATCATTGTTGTCTCTTGAAAAGTGACTGAATTACCCCTATGCTGTTTCATATTAGGGAACAACCTTTTTGGAGGATTTAAGCATGTTTGCCAAGTCATATTGGGTCGGCTTGCTTTGGCCTGATCATTTGATCCCAGATGGTAGATCCAATATTCAGGTAGATATTTCATTTGGTATCCTGGTAGATCCAGTATCCAGTCTCCCGAATCGTGTATTCGGGTGGCCGACTGACTCTGGTTAAGAGATCCGATTTTTAAGTAAAAAAGTTACTGATTGTCATCAGTAGTCCCCTTCCAGTAATTTGGAAGTCTTTTAAGGCTGACTTGGTATAGTTCTGTATGATCATTCGATCTGCCTGGTCTGTTGAAAGAAAGGTGAGTAAGCGAATCGCCCTATCTTTTCATGTCCTTTCAATTGTTGAGAGGCAATTAATGTCTGACGCCTCGAGCACTATTCTTCTAATGAATGACTGACACTTGTCAATCAAGATGTTCTGGGTTTTCGTTGGGCACATCTTTTTGAATTTTCAATTCGGCCATATAAATAGCTCTTCATCATCTCTTTTGTCTCTTTACTCACTTCAAAACCTCTCTCTATTTTCGATTTTATTTCCCTGCCAAGGATTTTCTGCCTCTTCTTCTCCGATTTCTCCGGCGACTAAGAAACTTCTCTCTCTTCCAGGTATTATTTCTTTCCCTCGCCTTTGCAATCAACTGAACATAACTGCTATTCATCATGCCATATATTTGGTTTGTACACTTTACACTCTTGCGATTTTTTCCTTTGCCCTGATTGTTTATGATTCTTCCCTTGACATTTCTATGCCTTTGAACACGCATTTTACTTTGCGTTATTTGCTAGGTTGTAATCCCAATCACCGCTCTGGTTGTGCATTGAATATTAGGCTAGTAATAGAAAACTGAATCCGCTAGGACATCAACATCATCTTCCTGAATCAACCTTTTTTGACTTGCCAAAACCCTAGCATGAGTTCCCCTTCTTCCTCTGGTTTAAGACCTTCTGAAAGTACTCATAACCCTGATAAAGCTGGCCCGAGACATTCGAATGCCCAAAAAATAATTAGGGTTGAGGACATAGCCTCTTGCATACACCCCACCCATATAGCAGAATATAGGCAAAGATACCTATGGATGATCCGGGTGGACATCCTATTACCAGATCGTATGGATCGGCCATATCACCCCCCGCGGGTTATTTCACTATATACCTTCACCATATAGACTTCGGAGTTCGTTACTCATTACCTTACGGTCTGACGCGAACTTTAACCGCATTCAACCTCTGTCAGGCTCAAGTCCATCCGAATGCATGAGCTGATTTGGTGGCAAAGTATTGGATCTGCCAAAACCTGGGTTTTGAGCTTGATGGAGATCTGGCCCATCTACTGGTGAACCCCATGCGTCGGGACAAAGAAGATTTTGCCTTTTTTACCAAGACTTAAGACTTATGGAAGGAATTCCAGGAGCGTCGCTCTTCTCAGAAAGGTTTCAATTCTTTTTTCTTTTATATTCGGGAGACCGAGGATGTCTGTGTTGAACCCTTCCCTACAGAATGGGGCTCTTTGGACGAAAGCAGGTATAGTAGGAAAGTGGCAGAAGAATTAGACGTTCGAGTTATAAGATTGTTAATCGTTCCATCAGGTTGCTGGACTTTAAAGAAAGTCGTCAACACCTATATCTCTAGGCAGGCTCTTGTATATCCCGTATCCAAGGCTAGATCCAAGAGGCAGAAATTGGTGAAGTCAGGTTCCATTGCCATTATTGCAGGTATTAACTTATCTTTTATTTTATGTGTTTTCAGATTTTTACTCCGTAACTATGGATCCTGAATCCATGTTGGCTGCTGACTTCGCAGCACTGACTAAGAAAAGAAGATTGATCCATCCGGATAGCCAGGTGAGGATTCCAGTAACATCTAGCGCAATACTGATTCCTCGAGCCCCGATTCTACCTGAAAGGATCTCCAGCCTCCTGGCTCCTATAAACTCTGGTGGGGAGTCCCCTCCTTCCGCTCTGGAGGCTCCTCAACTATCAACAGAGGATGTTGCTTCTACTGAAGCTTTGCTGAGGAAGAGGAAGAGAAATGGGAAGGTAATTATTCATTGTCTGGTTCGATTACTTACTTTCATCTTTGGTCTTCTAAAATTCTGTATCTTTTCTCAGGAGCCCGTAACTTCCAAAGGGAAGAAATCCATTACCTCCCTGGATGGATATTGGGAGAAGAAATATAGAAAGAAGATCTGGATTTCGGATGATTCGGTTCAAGATGAGCTGCGAGACCTTATTCTTCTTCTTGGGGATCGTCCTGGAGGGTTCTAATCTTGAGGAGTTATCCCGTGCGGCCTTGAAGGTGGCCACTCAGGTAATGTCATATTTTTTTATTTCTCATTTTGATAATTTTGTCTAACTGTTTCTCCTTTGTAAGCTCTTTCTATAATGTTCAGACTCTATGCTCGAGTGATAACCATCTACGAGGAAGAAATGGAAAAGGATGCCATCCAAGATTCTTTGAGAACCGAAAATATCTGTCTCTTTGAATGCTTATCGATAAAAGACCAGGAACTGGCCCAAATAAAGGAGTTAGCGGATGAGGAGATTGCCTACTTGATAAAGGAGCTGGACAATAAGACCCAGGAGCTCGATTTCGCTCGCTGCGAGAGGGATTCGGCTCTTGCCGAAGCCAAGTCCCATCTAGAGGCTTTGGGTGAAAAAGGCAAACTTTCGGCGAAGAAGGATGCAGATCATCAACAAGCCTTAAAGGCCAATTCTGCAAGATTCGCCAGTATTTGTGCTGCCTATGGTGACAAGATCCATTTGTCGTATCTTTCCCGAATTCCTAACATGTATCTTATTGAAGTGGAGCTTCCTTCGAAGGCAGAGGTGGATGACTTCTTAGCCCGTCACAAGGCCAGTATCTCGCAAGAAGAAGAAGAAACTAACCTCCATCATTCTGCCGAGCGCTCCACTAAAGAAACCCCTAAGAATCCGGAGCCTAGATCTGTATTGAATGTAAAACCCCTTAGAGTAGTCCCTCTTATAGATGGGGATTTCCCTCCCAGGGATGATATTGTAAATCTAGATTAGGAATTTATACTGAACATCTTTCATTTTATGAAATGACATTTTGCCTTGTGTTTTCATTTGAATACTTCGCTTTACTATAGCTCTTACTTATTCCTCAATGGTGTTATTGAGTTTTATATCAACTTGGTTTCTTACCATGTATAAGAAATTTCTTCTGGATCTGTTTTCTTTCATTCTTTCTCCTGAATTTATGTCTTAAACTTTGCTTCTACGCTTATTTATATCCATCATTTTAGACTCGACTTTTATGCCATTTTAGCTTAGCATTGGTCTTTTTTAGACTCGGCTTTTATGCCATTTTAGCTTAGCATAGGTCATTTTAGACTCGGCTTTTATGCTATAGAATTCAAGATAACTCAAATATGAGTAAGTAGGCTTTTTTATTCAACCTTTTGATCCCTCTATCGGGAAGTATACAAGTGGTGATCCGGGATTGCGTACCTCGTTAAAAACCTGGTTAAGAAAAACCCATTGGGAAAAACAATTTAGCCAGGAAAAAAGAGTATAGCAATTTGTTACCCCAGTCACCCTGTAGGATAGTATTTTCTTAGATTACATATATTCCACGTCCGGGGGATAACCTTTCCATTCATGTGTTGAAAACAATAAGTTGCTAGACCTATTACATTTTTAATTATGTAGGGCCCTTCCTAGTTTGCTCCCATCATGCCTTTTCCTTCCTGACTTTGGGAGGCTTCTGAGTCTTTTAAGACTAGTCTCCTCTTTTGAGCTGTACTTCTTTGACCTTTTTGTCATGATATCGTGCGATTCAGCTTTTATATGCAGCCATTAGAATGTAGGCTTTTTCTCGCTTTTCTTCTAGAGAATCCAGTTAATTTCGGATATTAAGCTCATTTTCTTCTGCAGAATAGTAGATCACCCTTTCACTTGGGGCCCCTATTCCTGCAGGGATGACAGCTTCCATGCTATAAGTGAAAGCGAATGGATTTTCTCCTGTTGCAGTTCTCAGGTTGGTCCGGTATGTCCGTAGGACATAATTAAGATGATCCGGCCATACCCCTTTATGTTTTGCCAGCCTTTTTCGAAGTCTATCTTCTATTGTTCTGTTGGTTACCTCTGTCTGCCCGTTGCTCTATGGATGGGCTATAGAGGAATATCTATGTTCTATTTGCAAGTTTTACAAAATTGCTGAAACTTTTTTTATTTGAATTGAGTCCCATTGTCAGTAATGATTTTTTGAGGAATACCGAATCGAGTTATAATCTAATCCTCCATAAAAGAAATGACCCTTTCTGGGGTGATTATGCTCAAAGCCTCAGCCTCAACCCATTTGGTAAAGTGGTCCACTGCCAGGACTATCCACTTTCTCTGGTGACTAGCTTCTGGCAGGGGTCTAACTATATCAATTCCCCATGTATTGAATTGCCATATTGTGTATATGGGATTCTGATGGACTGCAGGGAGATGGCTTCGCACAGCATTGACTTAACATGACGGACACTTCTTCATATATTCAACAACATCCTGCTCTATGCTCGCCTAAAAATATCCGGCAAGTCTGGCTCGTCTTACTAGGGTGGAGGCTCCCTGATGTGCTCCGCATATGCGTTCATGCATTTCGTGCAAAATATAGAGGCCCTCATCTTCAGTAATGCACTTTAGCCAGGGCTGTGTAAATGATTTTCTCATCAATCCCTCCCCTACGATGGCATATCTAGCTGCCCTCGAACAATGCGTCCAGCTTCTTTGGCATCTTTCGATAATTCTTCAATTTTTAGATACGAGAAAATAGGAGCTCTCCAGTGTTTGTCATCCATTTTTGTCAGTAGGGATTCCTCCTGTTGATTGCAAGGCTTTCTTTGTCTCTCAAATAGAAAGGTTAGCAATTGCTAATCAACCGAATGTGCTGCTGCTTTTGCCAGGCGGTCTGCCACTTCATTCTGGTCTCAAGGTATGTTCTCGATCTGCCATAATATCCCTTTGGATTCCAACTCAGTTAGCAAGATTTTTGCTTTGGACAAGTACTTTCTCATGTACTCATCCTTCATCTGGAAGCTTTTATTAAATTGCCCATGTAACGAGCCACGAATCGCTCCGAATCACCACTCGGTCAGGACTAATTTCCTAGATCAGCTCTAAGCCTTTAATCAAGGCTTCTGATAACTTGTATTTTGTGCTATTAATGTGCTTCAATTTGATTATCGAATATATTATTTTGGGCCATTTTACTTGTTTCTTGGTTATCTCGTATTTCAATGGTGATTCGAAGAAAAGAAGATAAAAAGCGAATGATTCGGGATCATTTGGAGCTGAATATTGAAGGAGCAGTTCGTGACCACAGATCAGCCTTGCCCAAGGCTAAGGGACCTACGACAGAATCTGATTCAAAATAATAAAAATCTGAAATCAAAGAGGGTTGATGTGTCAAAAATGGGATTTTCCAGCAGAGACAATTTAGGGGATATTAACAGAATTAAGTTGGGATTCATTATTTATTATTTTGCTAAACTTTCTCTTATTTCTATTTTAGTTTTCTAACTCAATTAGCAGTATTGTTATTTCTCCTATTTAGAGGTTGATCCAAATTAGGACTTGGGATGGGTATTTAAATTAGGTTTTGGATTTTAGGAATCAAGTTTTTTACAATGTTCTTTACCTTGTTCTTAGTTTTAGTTTCCATTATTTTTCTTTTCAATTGTTATTTTCTTTTAGCTATGCATAGCTAAACTTTTAATTTCGACTAAGGGATTAATTCACAAGGCTTTTCTTTCTTATTGTGAGACCGTTTCGCTTTAACTCTTTCTTTTGATTTATCTTTTATTTATTCATGGTAGTTGAATTTTGTTATTTAATCTTTAAATGATAATGGCTTGTTCTTAAAGTTAATTAACAATTTGCTATTTGAGGAAATTAATCGTAATCTTAATTAAATCAATCGAAGGTAGCGATCAATTATTATATTTTGAGTTTTCTTTATATTTGGAGTATCAATCAGTTTCTGACAAATTCGGATCAATTCCACCGTGACATTAATATAAAGATTATGAGATTTATAATATTGAATGAATAAATAATTTGATTTCTGAATCGATTTCACTTTGAATCGGTTGGCCAAGATTGGGTTCTTGTAATCCTTTATGCTTTTGATTGATTGAATCTCTACCGCAAAGGCAAGGTTATCCGTCAATTAGGGATTAGTTACAGTCTTACTTGACTAATTCACAATTAAGGAAGAATACTCCAAACTAATCCGATATAATTAATTGAAATCTATAATTTTTGTCAATAATCAATACGGTATAAATTGCCTGTTCGAAATTCCCTTAGCTGAAGTTTTCTCTCAATTGATATCCAATTTAATTTAATTGCTTGTTTTATTTTTATTGCCGTTGTTTTAATTATTTTAATTTCACAATCTCAAAACCCCCCTTTTTACTTTTATTTAGGTCATAATCTTTAATTAAGTAATTAATTCCCTAAGGTTCGATCTCTACTTGCTCTGTCTACAAATTAATTTTGTTAAAAGTAAGTTGAGAAAATTATATTTATTTTTTACGGATTCGACGACCGTAAAATTTTGGCGTCGTTGCTGGAGAATTATTCTAACTTAATTTAATTCTTTTATGATCAGGAATCATATTTTTGATGAGGTCAGATTTGACCTCGTATTATCTCTTTATCTTGATATATTTTGTGAGATTCTTACTGCATTTTTCATGGCTAGGTAAAGTGTTTTGGTTGTTTTTCTGTTTTGTAACATTTTGATGTTTTAGTGTAAGTTTTTAGTAGTTCGTTTGTTTTTATGCTCTTTTCGTGCTTTGATTATTTGTTTTAGTTTCTTTGATGCGTTCACAGGTATGTTTAGTGTCACATCCCTACCTCTAGAACTATGTTAGAAGGAGGAGGACAACATATCACACTCATACACAATAAACACTCCACCTGTTAAAGTCACAACCTGTTAATATTTACACATTTATACATATCTCTACAAGAAACCATCTTTAGCATTTGTTACAATACCAAAAAGAAGCATTCCATAACTTCCCAACCCTTCTACCCTAGTTGGGATTTCAAGGAATGCTACACATAAACAAAATACATTTCAAACAATTTACAAACAAGGATTATGCATGCTACAAGTTTACAATGCTGAATATGTACAGATGG
>CAOJCR011665452.1:0-11929 GCA_948330485.1 Euphorbia neoarborescens | reverse complement strand
TCATATTTGACGTCGGCAAGTGGGACCGATGATGCAAACTACGACAGAAATTGTTCCGTCGTGACTCCGTTGGAAATGCATTTTACCGACGCTTTTTGGTGTATTACCGACGGAAGATTCCGTAGGTAATCCACAAATTTCTTGTAGTGTTATAATCAATAGTTTACATGATATTAATCCTAAAGCAATTTTTAGCCTCTGAAAGTCTTCTTAAGCTGAGTAAATTATCCAAATTTTCACATGATGACATTGATTATATTAAGACCCAGTTTCATCACAGGAAAATATTATGCAAGAAAATATTTTTTTGATTTTTTTTCATTTGTTTGCAATAGAAAATAAGTTAATGGAAAATAATTGGATAGTCAACGGAAAATAAATAGAGAAAGGAGAAAAATATTAGGTTTAAATTTGAGTGCGTAAAACATTTTCTAAAAAAGAAAATCTCTTCTCTCCTTCATTCTCTCATTCATTAAACATTAATATATTAAAATATGATTTTTTTAGTAGAATAACGCTTTTCCATAAGTAGTATTCACCGTTGCTAATGATAATGCTTTATTAAAAATATTTATACTATATATATTAATATCTATATTAATCATATTTTAATATATTAATCATACAGCATATTTTAATATATATAGTATAAATATTATTAATATATAATTAAAATATTAATCAATTTTAAAACTTTACATGACATATTTATGTTGTATGATTAATATATTAAAATCTCCAATATATATTAATGTTGTATAATTAGTATATATTTGCATGTTTGAATTTATTTCTATTGTATTTAAGGACTTATTTATGTTTATATATTAATTTTGAATAATTTTTTTATTTTTACTATTTTTAGCATAATATATATCTGGTTGAAAATAATAAATATAAAATAATGGTTATATATATATATGGAAAATATTTTCCAGCATTGTAATCAAACAGTAGAAAATATTTTTCAATTTTACAGCCAAACACAGAAAAATATTTTATTTTCCTACATAATATTTTCCCTTGCACAATATTTTTCTTTACACAATATTTTCCTGCAAACAAACGAGACTTTAGCAACTTAAGCTTGTAAGCCACTGGCTTTTTTTTCTTATATCACAGGTGAAACCCATCAAAATATTGTATTGGACTTCCCTAGCATTGGAGATATGTTGCTAGTACCCATGGCAATGCTCGGTCGCAAAATGATAGAAAATAGAAGAATTTACATATAATATCCAGCAATGATTCCCAACTTTTACATGATCATTTTCTGCATTACTTCTTTTATATTACCGTTATTTCAAAAGATTCTGTTAATATGAAATTGATGGCGTAATGAGGCTCTTTCAAACAAAGCAACCACTACTTTTCTTGTCAGATTCATAATATTTTCCTGTTACCATCACAATTCGAACAGTGTATATGCCAATCAGATAAACTGCAAATCTGAATCTCATGCTTTCACAATAATACTAACATTCTCGGATTTTTTTTGTGCAAATTCTGATCGAACTATAGCAAAGCCAAGTAATTTGTGTTACTCTTTAAAATTCTGAAAGTTAAAAAAATAATTAACAAAATTGAAGAAGTATGGTTTTGTGATCTCTTATTACATGAAAAGAATATAAAAGTATCAGCAAGTCCCATTCCCTGCAAAAATTCACACTTACCTTTGCGCACTGTTATACCTCTAACTACTTGGTCTATTGTGCCCTGCCTCCCTCTTTACAATTTCCACCGCCCCTGTTTTAACCCATTCCCATTGTACGAAAACGAAAAAAATATAAAAGAAAATGTGCCCTCTTTGTAAAAAGAGAAGGAAGGAAAGAATACAACATCTATTGGCTTTTGCCATCACTGTAGCAAACCCTTGTATATACCACCAAACACCAAAGAATATAAGTTAGCATTTCCGATATCTATGTTAATCCCGTAACGATTATTGTCCGAGCAAAACTTTGTTACTCCTCCGCCCACTCCTATACGATCAGTCGCATTTTAAAAGGTTCGATTTGTGAAAAAATAATACCTGTCTTTGTCTGTATCATGAATCTATTCATCAGTGAACCATAAACTGCATATGCGTGGTTGACTAGTCATCGTCTTCTCTAATCAAGGCAAAGGAGAATGGTCTAAATTTGTAGCCATCGCCATTGTAGAACTTATTTTGGAATTCCACCCAATGAAGACGCAAGGCATGTAGGAATGCACTGAGAGTCTCCATCATCAGTAGAATGAAGGCAGTAGCAAATGAAAATACTGCAAGCCCCACTAACCGGATGGCAATGTTGTCATACCTGGAATTATAATATAGCCATTTCCATCATCGCAAAATATTACATGCAATACATCT
The DNA here is from genome assembly GCA_948330485.1 of Euphorbia neoarborescens. Taxonomy (NCBI): domain Eukaryota; kingdom Viridiplantae; phylum Streptophyta; class Magnoliopsida; order Malpighiales; family Euphorbiaceae; genus Euphorbia; species Euphorbia neoarborescens. Next base: position 9,573 of record CAOJCR011665452.1, on the reverse strand, counting down.
ATTCTAAATATTTCAATTCAATTCATGAAGTAATTGAATAAACATCAGATCCCCATAGCGATCTCGTAATGGACTAGTAAGATAATATTCGGACATAGTGTTCTCCTAACTTGAAATGGACCAGTTTATAACTACTTTGTTGGACCCAAACCGCCACCCACCCCAGAATTATGTTCTCTATGATCATACTAAGAGGAGGCATGTCTCTTAACATAACTTTGTCTTCGGTATAATATCAAAATCTGCCTGAATTTGGTTCATAGACACACAACAAATCGATTTTCAACTTGAAAATTATCACAAGCACAAAGAGATAGAGCATAACTTTCTACTTTAACTTGGACACATTTGCTGGTAGACAAACAAGCAAGGATAAAGCACTTCCAATTACAATGAGGAGGAAACGGAGAAAGCAGTCATTAAAGAAGATAGAATTGTACCACGCAATGTTTCCACACTCCGAATACTAAAATACTTACCCCCAAGCAAAGAGAAGGATTTTCTCATAGAAAACAGTAGACAGCTCTGAGTGTGCCAAGCTGTAGCAGCAGAAAATTGTTTAGAACAAAAAAAAAAATTCTTAACAACCCAACAAAGGGAAAAATAAGAACAATGTAGCACCTCAAAGCCCAAAGCCGAAGATATGATGCTGTATTTGAAACTGCACCAAGAACAAATTCAATGGAGTTTATCATTTGGTGCACGAACACCTCACTGAAATTGAAATCATCATGATGTGATAGTGCAGATCCAGGTTCCATATCAAGATCCTCTGATGTGCCAAGCAGCCCATAGCTGCGACCTTGAAATCTCTACACAGTACAAGGAAAACAAATAGAGTTGAAAATCTTTCCAATGTGCTAAAGAGCATCATGGCAAAAAAAAGTAATGAACTAATTAAAAATCATAAACTTATTATAAAAAAAAAAAAAAAATTAAAATGTCAAAACCATAGTCGTTAAAGGTGCGCCTCAGACGCAAATCATACAAGGTGCGCAGCCAAGCGCCTCTCCATACCTCAAGCAAGGCGCGCCTCGGTGATATTGAAAAAGGCGTGCCTTTTGTAAAAATACATAATTTTAGGGTTCTTTTTAATTAGTAACTTTCATTTTATTGTGACTGTTCAAAAGATCAAAAACAAAACATTAGACGGTAGACAAAACAAGCAAAAAAATAACTTATGTCTTTATCGTCTTCATCAAATTCACTAACAACAAACGATCAAGACTTGATGTCGATGGAGCTGTTCGAGCTAAAAAGTATTTGGAGATGATATTTTAGCATGACATGATGTTAATAGCAATGCTGGAGCTTAAGAAAGTGTTTATCATACTAGGGGAGTGAAAAAAATATCACTAATACTATTTCTTCAAGTATTAATGGAAATGAAAAAGGCTAAAGTATTATCTAGTGTTAAAGCAAGAGTTGATCTAAAGTCTACAGATGATGAAGATTGACTTCAAAGATAAGAATAAATGTATTTATAACGGAGATAATGAAGACAATGAGAATGAGGAAAATATTCAATATGAATCATATAGTGATTACACTTTATGTGATGTGTCATGGTCTATGAATTTATTTAGAGTATAATTAGTTTAGAATATTTAATGATTGGTATTGGTATATTAGTAGTAATTGGTTGCTAGATAGTACTAAGTACTTATTATATTTTCGGATTAAGTAACAAATGATAGTGTTCTTGAGTTCGTAATTTTAATTTTTCTTTTATTTAAACTTCTTTTTGCATTTGTTTCATTTTAGATATCTTAATTATTGTTACTCATAATTTATTGGTTTTTTGTGTGTCTTGTGTCTCTTGGGCTCACGCCTTGCCTTGCTCCTCGCCTTTGGGCAGGGCACACCCCCTTGCACTTTAGTGCGCCTTATACCCTTGACAACTATGGTTAAAACTCACAAGATGTTTTCAATACCAGTAACCCTCGTGATATATGATTTAGTTTTACAACGTTCAAGGAAAAACTACAAGACACTATGCTAAGCCGATCTTTAGCAGCTCAATAATATAAGAATAATGACCATAGGAGGACTACTTATCACATCACACTACAATGGCTCTTTCAAATACAACCGTTATTCTGTTACCTCTGTGTGAATTTTCTTCAAAATAAATGGCTTGGGAAACAGCATCCATGGAACAGCAATTAGAGCCAAGAGCAACAACAGGATCTGAAAAGTCGAGCATCAATTCACCTTAATGAGAATTAACAGCATGCAGGTAAAAATATTATGCAAATGTCAAATAAACTGCCCAATCTCTAACCTGCAATGGTCTCTGGACCCAAAACAATTCATTCTCACCAAGTTCCTCAGTGGGACTCAAAAACATATAAATCATCACATGATAAAGGTCTGCCTGAGAACCAGAGCACCACTTGATGATAATGAGAAGCGAGAGGTACCCAAAAAGAGAGTTCAGGAAAATCATCTGCGGCACAAACTGATACCTAACACAGACTCAAAATAAGATAATATGAAAAACTAATATATTCTTTCACATGGCATAACCAAAATTTTAATGCAAAGGCCTCGCGCAAGGATGAGAAAGCAGAAAGGATGAAAAACAAACCTTATATCAATGGAGCTGCCAAAAAAGCGTGCGTTAAAATAGCTCAATATTATTCCAACATTCATCTGAGCTACACCCAATAGTATAGACATCTTCATCTTGAGGGAGTTCAAGAAGGGAAGTTCTGAACGACTTCCACGCCAACTGGGATCAACCCCAAATGGGTAGGTATCTTGTACTTTGATCAAACCAGCTGTGTGCGCATCACTGTTCAAATGATTTAAAATAAACATCATCAAAGCAATGCAAAGAAATCATTTAATTGAAACAAAAATCCAAAAATGACATCAAAATTGTCGGCATGAGCAATCAAAGGGATAGAAATCTGCAGTCAACTTCAACAGCCAGTGTAAATATTTTGCTTATTTGTTATTGATCGTCTTGTGTTGTGACTACAAATTAGGATCTTATTGTCTCTTAATTAGAATAAATATATAGGCTGTATAATTGGTTGAAATACAATTAAGAATTATTCATGTTGTCTTGAAAATATAGATTGCATAAATAACTACATTACATTATGTGTACATAAGGCACACAAATAGAAACATCTAGCAGATTGAGGTGCAAAAGACCATTATTTCAAATTCCCAGCAAAAAAAAAAAAATATGGCCAACTTTAAAACAAGTTAGCTCATCCAGATTAATACGTGATAAGGACTTTCAGTTGAGGATGATATATTGACACAGAATGCACATCCATTTCAATTACTTTTCCCACTCTTCAGGAAATAAAACAAGCCTAAAACATAACTTCCATAATCAATAAAAAAGGAGATTTATAGAAAAAAAATCCAATGCCAAGAGTTTCAAAAAGAAATGAATAAATTTTACCTGCAAGTGTTGTCCCGGCATTTGTAAGCAGAATCACCAAATATGTGAAAAGGGACAGAAAAGAATTCATTGTATATCAGACCACAGTAAATGGAGAACAATGCCATTAAAAGAAGCACATAGCGGCCACCAAAAAGCATCTCCATAAAGCTTCCAAGTTTCTGCAAAGAATTTTAATTACATTTTACTTATTTGTAAGTAAAGGCCAAATATAGGAACTGTAGAAACAAGAGGATTATTATTCAAACCACAAATTAATATATATATGTATACACACACACACATCGAACTGTTTATTCTCAACACCACGTAGCAAGAAAACATTACTTGAACTATAAATTCACAAAAATAAATCAGTGGGGATCATGAATATACTTGCTCAATCATAGGAAAAATTTTGGCAAAAAACAAATTCCTGATCACAAGTCAAATATTTCAAGAGAAATCTCATTCACCAAAGAAACAAAACAAAATAACAATATGAAAAAAAAAATCTTCACAAGAAATACTACAATATAAATTTTTGACAAAAAAACATTTGAAAACAATCATACCTGAGAACTGAGCTTACTTTCCCGAGCAATAAGGACTAAAGCTCCTAGCAGCAAACATATTCCATGGCCCCAATCCCCAAACATCACAGCAAAAAGGAAAGGAAAAGTAATAACTGTATAAACTGCAGGATTTGCTTCTCGATATCTAGCAACCCTGCAAAACATTAGTCGGATTATTTCCTAGAACAATTCAATGGATGACGGACAAAACGAATTACACATTGCCAGCTAAACAATATAGGTAAATGCCAGTTTTTATCAGGACTTAGTAGCAAATAAGATTTGGCAAAACACTTCCATAAATTACACTTCTGGGGACATGCTGCACATGCAACTTTCACTACTAGACAATCTCCTGCACTTATATGTGTTCCCAAGTAGACAGGAAACAAATTGAGCTGTCCTCTATCGATATATTAATTCAAAATTTAAGGTATTAATATATGCAAAAATGCTTGTAAAGTAACTCTAACCCATCCCCACTTTTAACTGAATAGATCTACTAGCTTGTTAAATCCAAGTTTCCAAGCAGGAAAAGGGATGAAACAATACATCCTAGAAGCCAAATGTGGAAGTGTGAAACTCACTCTTATGATCTCTCTCCCAAGATCACCATTACTTCGTTCACAAGTGGACAGCACTAATCTAAAGAAAATTTTCCTAAGACCTATTTAAAAAATGCGTACACTCACTGGCGAAGCAATGCAAACATCAAATTAGATAACTAACCCATATGCATCAACAATTTCCTGAAATGCATTTGTAAAACGGTTTGTTCTAAAATATGTAGGAGGTGACTCCAGGGCATCCATCACATGAAATATTATGCCCACTTGTGAACTGCTATCAAATATCGCACGTTGGAGTGTCTCCTGAATCTGTTAAATCAAAGACAATGTCTTCACTTGATCTGATTTAAGTTATCAAATCTCAGACATGAATAGGGAGAGAGAGAGAGAAAGAGAAACATCAATCACAAAGCAAGGTACCTCAGCTTTTGCAAACATAGGACACCAACCCTCTCCGACAAGACATTTTTTTGTAACATCAAAATTGAGCATATTCAGTGTATCATATACTGCTTTCTCCCTCCTTACCTGCAAAGAAAATTCATTGCTACATATATCATGCCATCACAAATTTTTCATATCACACATTAAACAAGCAACAAAAAAAACACGGGGTAGAGAAAGACTCACCATTTTCATCCATTTTGTGAGGTGAAACCCAACAGAAGAAAGGGCTTTATTCCGATGGCGGACTCCAGCATCCAAAGTGTCTTCAAGTTTGGATAGACGGGACAAAACCTAAAATCAAGAAGAAGATTCAACAAATGACAAAATTACAACAAAAAATAAAATTTTGCAGGAACCTAGCAATTAGGGCATGATTAGACATAGTCAACAACAGAAATAAGATAAACCTCAAAGAACATCAAAAATAAATATATTGCACGTGGTCCTGACACCAAAATATACACCTTAAAATGCTAATAAAAGTAAAGAAGCATATACATTTTTAAAACAGGACTCACTTCTCTAGTTATTTGCCTCTGTTTAGTAATATCTTCTGGGACAGGATAGCAGTTTGCTCCAAAGGCTTCACAAATCTTCAAAATTTTTGTTCTTGCCTGTTCCCCAGAAAAGAAAACAACAAATACAGTCTTCTCAACCTGCAGAGGTCAATTCTGAGGAATGAGATGCTGCATAAGATTCAATTGCTCGTTTACAAATGCAACAATCTAAAGCTTGTGTGGCACGCTAAAGTTGATGGAAGAAAACCATTTCAGCTGACACAGGATCCATAATCTCTTCATCTGCTGATGCCAGATTGAAAAGCATATTACCCCTAGTAGCCCGAAACAACATCCTCTCAAATCTCGGAACTTTTGATCTGGGTATAATACCACTAATAAATCTCAAACCAGACTCACTTGATGGTACAAACCTCAATTCCTGTCGAAAGCCGAATCTGTCAGGATGATGACACTTTGCATTGCTCTGCACAATTTAAAAAAGTACAGGATACAGTAAAAAGAACCTGCTGCTCAAGAAGTGATGAAGTATCACCATAACCACCATTTGAGAAAACATTTTCATTTAATTCTGTTTCATCTGAAATTGCATGACTATTACTTGATACAAGAAAACCAACTGCCTGGAATAAAGAAAAAATTGTAAGTAAAAAATTGCATGTCCTAACTCAGCAAATTAATCGAATTGGATAAGAGGCCCCAAGTGTTTTACCTTTTGCAGCACCAATTTAAATTCCAGAAGCTCATTATACGAGTGTTGCAGTTTCTCACTGTTAGAGTTCATTTCAATTAGCTCATGTTCATGTTCAGCAAGTTGTATCTAACAACGAGTAGAGTACCAAAAAAAAAAAGAACAGATAAAGTTATCAGAATCAGGGAACCAAAGTTCATGAACCATATATATTGTGTAGTTCCTCTATTGATCACCAGTTACAGTTATCGCTACCAAAAACAGGTGAAATGAAACAAAAGTCACTCAACTCCGGCTATTATTTACTACAAAAATTCAAGTTGTGTCATAAAATAACTGAATGATATGTCCCATTTTGATTCATTATTATCAATTGTTGGCTAATCCTATGCCAGAAGTCAGTTCTTATGTTAACTCGACTAATTCTGATAGAGATGGGGAGCCCATAATTAAGGATAAACAGGCCTTGGTCCAAATGGATCGTGGTACTATAATTTGCAATGTTTATTCTAGGAAAAAGAAGGGGACATGAGGGAAGAATGTATTATAGATTTTGCTGTGCTGGCAACCGTTTTACTTGGGGAAGAAATTAGCTATTAAAGGAACGTAAGGTGCATAGGAGGGGTATCTTTTTGCATACTATTGTTGTTTTTGTTTGGCTCTGAGCTCTGCTTAGAGAGAGGAGGCCTTTCATTTGGATTGCCTTGTTCATTCTATCCTTTATACTTTGTTTCAATTAATCAAATCCACTATTAGTGGTTCCTTTTTCTCTGTTACTGTTTTATTGATTCATTGGAATTTCCATCATTGGTCCGACCTACCTGATCGGAGACGAATCAATGGCTACCAGAACTCAAGAACGTTTGGATGCACATGAGGAGCAACTAAAACGATTAGATGCTCGAATGGGAGAACTCAATAGGCAACAGGACAAAACCCAGGCCATGGAGCAGCTTCTTTTAGACAGACTGGAAAAAATACCTAGGTTTGCGGCGGAAGAAACCAGGTCTCCAGGGGAATCTAATATCATTACAGGATCGCCACCTCCTAACGATCATTCAGATAACAAATTTACTTTGCTTTCCCCACATGGGCAACCCACTCAATCTTCTCCAGTTGAAGAGCCATTCATCACCGCACGTAAGGTCGCTTTTCCAGTGTTCACAGGTGAAGATCCTCATGGATGGATAATTCGAGCAAAGATGTATTTTGAAGTTCATGGAACTCCAGACGCAATGAAGATATCTTTGGCGCAGATATGTATGGAGGGACATGCGCTCCACTGGTTCATGATTGTCAAAGCTTCTTATACAGCATTGACGTGGGAACAGTTCAAGGAAGAGTTCTTGACCCGCTTTAGCCCACACCAACTCATGAGTCCTTATGAGAAGATGGCTGCCTTGCAACAAACAGGTACTGTTGATGAATTTGTTAGGGAATTTGAACTTATCGTCTCTTTAATTCCTCATAAAACTGAATCTTCATATGTGGGTCATTTTCTGAATGGATTACGGAGTGAAATCCTAAATTGGATTCGCATTCTGGGCGGTGATACTCGACTGAAAGCAATTTCACTGGCCCGAGGAGTTGAAGTTGTTTTGGGATTAGGAGAAAAGGGGGTGGAGAATTCAGCAAAAGGAGGAGGAATTACAGGGGAAAGAAATTTCATACTTGGGCACGTACTTCCTAAAAATATGGGTTATAATACCCAACCCAAAATGGGTACCACCCAATTGCACCGCCCCATGCCAAATAACCCTAACTCAATTGAAATAAAAAAACCCAGGAAATGGAAAGAATTTCCCAAATCGTCTATAAACACACGATCCCTCTCTCGCAATGAATGGGAAGAAAGACGAAGGAAGGGATTATGTTGCCAGTGTGGGCAGAAGTACGGACCGCAGCATAACTGTCCAAAAGGCAAGCTTACCGTTATACTTTTGGCCTGTGAAGAAAACGAGGAAGAAGTAGGAAATGTTTCTCAAACTGATGTTGTTTTTTATTTGGAAAGAGAGGACGGTGAGTGCAATATTATTGAGTATAATGGGTTGGTTAATGAAAGGGAGCAACAATTAAAGACATTAAAGCTTTTGGGGAATTTAACTGGAATTCCAATTGTGTTGTTGGTCGATAGCGGCGCCACCCACAATTTTATATCTAGGAAACTAGCTATTGTGTTGGGGCTGTCCATAAAACAAAGTTCTGCTCTAAGTATCAAATTGGGTGACGGACATATGGTGCCAATTACCGAAAGATGCGAGAATTTAGAGGTCGAATTGGGTGCAACTCGGTTTCGTTTGGAAGCCTAGTTTTTTGATATGGAAAATCTTGATATGGTGCTAGGAATCACTTGGCTTCGTACTCTGGGAGAGGTTACTTTTAACTTGGAGAAGCGTTGTATGCGGTTTCAATTTGCTGGGCAACCATTACAATTAGAAGGCACCTCTTCTAAGTCTTCTTCTTGTGCTTCTCTACAGTGGTGGTTGCATAAGAAGGGTCATTCCCTAGAAGGGTCGTTTGTCAAGTTGCAACAACAAATAGGTTGTCTTACTGATGCTGAAATGATGGAGGGTTGATGTTCTCCAGAATTACAGGCCCTTTTTTTCCAAATTCCATTCGTTGTTTGATGAACCAAAGGGACTCCCTCCAGCTCGAATTCATGATCATCGAATAGTATTGTTGCCTAATCAAGGACCCGTATGTGTCCGTCCTTACCGTTATCCGTATGTTCAGAAGGCCGAGATTGAAAGGCAGGTTCGTGAATTGTTAAATCAAGAGGTGATCAGACCAAGCACAAGTGCATTTTCCAGCCCAGTTATTCTAGTGAAAAAAAAAAAAGATGATTCCTGGCGAATATGTGTCGATTACCGCGCTCTTCATAAAATCACAGTGCCGGATAAGTTCGCCATTCCGGTTATTGAGGAGTTAATTGATGAGCTTTTCAGTGCAATTTACTTCTCCAAGATTGATCTCAAGTTAGGCTTCAATCAAGTACATATGAGATATGCGAATGTCGATAAAACAGCTTTCCGAACCCATAAGAGACACTATGAGTACCTGGTCATGCCCTTTGGTTTGATGAATGCGCCGTCTACATTTCAAGCCATCATGAATGAAATATTTCGCCCTGTTCTTCGGAAATTCGTGCTAGTTTTTTTATGATATCCTGGTGTATAGCAAGTTGTGGGAAGAACACATTTCGCATTTGACTTCTGTGTTTCAAATTCTTGTAAATAATCAGTTTGTGGTTAATCGAAAGAAGTGTGACTTTGGTCAGTCGACAATTGAGTATCTTGGGCACCGAATTGACGGAAAAGGAGTCTCTATGGAAGCGGTAAAGGTACAAGCAGTGTTAGAATGGCCGATTCCA
>CAOJCR011664892.1:0-10087 GCA_948330485.1 Euphorbia neoarborescens | reverse complement strand
CGATCGGTGCCCACTCGGAGTTCTCGGCCTTCACACGAGGAATACAAGCTACAAGGGTAATCTCTGAGCTCTAACTCTCTTCCACCCTCTTTCTTTCACTGGTTTTGCATGCTGGAAGTATGGTTTTCGTGTTTTGATACGTGAGTCTTGACGATAAAATGTAAATCGGCTTTTTGGTCGGGAGTATGAAAATACCTTAGGAAAAAAAGGTCTAAAAACATCTAAAAATGTCCCTTTTATGACTTAATTATGTACCTTCATGCATTTGGGGAGTATTAGGATGAGTACAAATAAAATCGAGCTTAAAAAGGGTTTAAATGAGCTAAAACGAGATATGTTGTTTTCTTGACTTTAAAGTCACAAAAGCATGTGTTTTTGTGTTAAAACCGACTCTAAACATATTAAAAATGCTCAAATTTGGTTTCCGGGTATCCTGATGTGTTTTTATGTTCCCTAGCAAAGTTTTCGGATGAAAACCAATAAAAAAACGTAGAAAACTGTAAAAAGGCGTAGAGATATCTACTACAAACAGCGAAAGAAATTTTTGTCACTGATTCCGTAGGTAAATTTCCTTAGGCACCAGATCCTTCTCCCACGTTTAGCGACCGAATTTCCGTCCATCGCTAAAGCTGAAAAATGTTTTCCTACACTTCTTTCTTATTTTATTTAAATTTAATCTCTTTTTACCTTTTTTTATTCATCAAATAAGTTTTAAAAATTGTGATATTTCTTTTTTGAATATTACATAATTTGTTTTATTTCACCTTAAACCCTTTTTTATTTTTTATGTTTTTTATTTATTGTACCTTTTTTATCTCATTTATTATTTTTACACAAAAAATAATCTTTGTTTTCTAAAAGTCTTAGGATCATGTATTTTATTTATCCGCACTTTTAATTAGTTGGTTGTGATTCCGATGATGTGCCAATAAATTAGCGCGATATTTATTTGCATATTGAGACTTAGATTTAATTTCGTGTTGAGTGCGTTTGTATCTAGAAAACTGTACCGAGAATCCGGATTTAGGGCCGCTAACACAATTCAACAAATGAAATTATTTTTCGGATTTCCGACTCACAAAATTTGCATGCTTCAAAACTAAAATTGAGTCAAATGCTTTCTAAAATAAATCACCACAACCCTTCCGTAAATGAGCCAAAAATATTTTTGGGCCGTTACGAGTTCATCTTTTGGCCCAAAACATTTGATTCAACTAAGCGAGTTGGACCGAACGTCCCCTAAATGAATGACCCCGAGCTATTGATCCTCCCATTCTTAATAAATATCCATTTCAAGTATGTTGTCGTGTTATGTATTTAATTTCGCACTTATAATGTATGCGTGGATGTTCCCCTATTTCCCCCTTTTTATTTTGGATGTAAAATCCTCGTAGTTAGGTTTTTTATGTGATTAGATTTGGTTGTAATTATTTATTTAATTTTCCGCATTTATTTACCGCTTCATGTATGCGCGTTCACATAAATTTAACTTAAAATCAATTTAGGCCATTTTTACAAATAAAAGTACTTCGTTTTCCAAAATTTTGTCGACTTCTTTAAATAGTCTCTTGAAAAATCCGAACCCGTTCTCTTGATCACAACTTTAGATTCGAGACTTAGGATCCGAGAAATACCGTGAATTAATTTCCGGTAGAGCTTGGAACGGGTGGCGACTCCAAACATCATTTTCAAGAGATTCGAGTCCAAATTTCTTTTAGAACGTTTTCTTTTCACACTTTAATTTTCTTTTTCCAAAAATTTGAATTTCTTTCAAAATCAAAATCCTAAGGTCCTCGTTCACACGCTCATTTGATTGTCTAAGGATTTTTTTGACTTCATCAAGCCTTCTCTTCTTTATTTACCCAAAGTTTTCCTTTATTCACTTATTTATTTATTTATTTATTTATGTCCAACTCGAATGATTTCCCAAAACAAACATTTCAAACTTTTATTTTTATCATTTTATAAAAAAGGTCACTCGCTCACAGTGGCTACTCTGCTGGGAATTTCTTTTTAAACTTTTTCTTTTCAAAAAGCTTTCAAGCTTAGAAAATTTTTGAAAAGAATTCTCGATAAGCCTTTGAAAGACTTTTTCAAAAGACTTTTAAAAGAAATCGGCTACATTTTTCAAAACGAAGCATTTTTATTTGCGTATCCACCTAAGTGGGTCTTTATCTTTGTGCATTTTCATTTCAGTAGACACACTTTGCACCGCACCACGTTAAGACCACCATACCTACCTCGGTTTCTCAAGAAAGTGTCGTTGTGGGCCACTTTGGTTCCAAGGGCACCTATTGAGTTACCATCGATAGCCTCGTACCTTAATATGTCTCGTTCGAACCTATTTGGGGAGAGATAGATGATATATTTTGCTATGGGACCCTCCTTTGCTATCCGGACTTTGACTGCCTTGCATATAGAAGCCGTAGAAATTTCCCTTAAGATTCCCAAATCACAAAATGAATTTAGTTTCAACCTTTGCCATTCCCCGTTAATGGCAAAGAGACTCCCAACTAGGAATGGTTAAAGACTTTATACCGCGTGGAGATATAAGGTTGGAAACTATGTTTTGTATGCTATCTTCTCTTGTTTGTGCTTTGTATCCCTTTACAACATCGCGATCAACCATTCCATATTTTAGCACACGCATATTGTATGTCATGCTAACTCACATCTATATGTAGCCACATGCATTTGTTATCCTAGTCCCACAGCATACAATATTTTAGGTAGTGTCCCAAGTGTCGCTATTTATACTTGTTGCTTTATCTGAGTGTCGTATTATTCATGTATGTACATGTTAGTCACACACGTATCACTATATTAGATCATGTCGCACTCATACTAACCCGTATCCAAGCCAAGCATTGTGTCTAGACACTTTGAATTAGGGCGCATGCCTTACATTAAGAACACGTTCTTTTAAAACTATCTGCATTTTAGGACCTCCGTACATTGCGGTCCGCACACACACCTGTATCACGACATTTGTATGCCATGTCCTGCATACATCAATATCCCATGTCATCCATATGCCATGCCACCCATACATCAATATGACACATCATCCATATGCCATGTCATCCATACACCTCTATGCCATGTCATTCACATACCATGATATTCGTATGCCATGCCATGCATACATACCTATGCCATGTCATCCATATACCATGTCACACACATATACATGTACCATGACACTCGTATGCCATGCCATGCATATATACCTATGCAATGTCATCCTTACACCTCTATGCCATCTCATTCATTTGCCATGCCATACGCACATACCTATGCCATGACATCCATATGCCATGTTACGCATGCAAACCTATGCCATGCCGTCAATATGCCATGCCATGAACACATATCAATCTCCTATGTCACCCATATGCCATGCCACACGCACACACCTATTCCATGACATCCATATGCCATGTCATGCATGCATACCTATGCCATATCATTCGTATGCCATGACATTTATATATTGTCATGGGGTTGTCCTGTAACATCAATCAGTCTCATGACTTTGTAATTCATGTCCTTTATCCTTAAGCGTCTAGGGGCATCGAATGGATCGATGCCGATCAGTATGCCCACTGCATGTCTCATGATTGTGTTTCACATTTCACATACATCCGTCCTATTCTATGGATGTGGTTTACTGTCATATCAATATCGTCTCATGCATCAATAAGTCTGCATGAGTTAGACTTTAGCCTTCGTTTGATTCCCCTCATGGTGGGGCAAGTCATTAAGACACACATCACCATATCATGCGCATGTGTACTAGCAACTAACCACTAACTATTGAGCACGTCATATGACCATGTGTGCTTGTTTCAATACATGTTCATAATTGTTAACATGAGTTCATATATATCTTTCGGGTATGTCATGTATGCCAATTTGCTTTGAGGTCCGTATTCACACATGACGTCCTAATATGTCCGTAGATGCTAATTTGCTTTCTTCGTAATACACATTTATACATGATATTTAGGTGGCTGGCCCCATTTCACCCATCTCCGCAACTCATATGTTATGCATGGATCAGAATTGCCTGTCCACCATAGGTTCTTATAAACATTCGCATCTCATACCTATCACTGACACTCGTTATGGTTGTAAGGGCCCATTATGCTACGATCACTATGGATGAGGTTCGAGAATCAGGAGTTAATAGCTGAGCAGGGGCATAGGGATTAGAGGAAGATTGTGCTAGCAACTTTTTTGTCTTCGGGGAAGGCATGTCTCTGATAGCTCTGATCTTATCTGGATCCATCTCAATACCTCTCTGGCTAACCACGTGCACCAGTAATTTCTCAAAAGTTACCCCAAACACACACTTCTTTGGATTAAGTCTGAGGTTGTACCTCTCGATCCTAGTTATAAATCTGTCTAGAACTGTCAGATGATCTTCTCTGTTATCTGTCTTGACCAGCATGTCATCGACATACACCTCAACTTCTTTATGGATCATGTCATGAAGCAGTGTGGTCACGTCCCTTTGATATGTAGCTTCGACATTCTTCAATTCGAATGGCATGACTCGATAGCAGCATGTGCCCCACTCTGTTATAAAGGCTGTTTTAACTTTATCAATTGCATTCATAAGGATCTGGTCGTATCCTGAAAACGTGTCCATGAATGAGTACATAGATGCCCATGCAGCACTATCAACTAGGACGTCAATGTATGGCAGTGGAAAATCATCCTTCGGAGATGCCTTGTTCAGATCACGGTAGTCGATGCATATCCTGACCCTTCCATCTTTCTTTGCTACTGGGACAATATTGGCCAACCATTTGGGATAGTCAACCACTTCCAAAAACTTTGCCTGAATCTGATAGGACACTTCTTCCTTAATTTTCTCAGCCCATTCTGGCCTCATCCGCCTCAACTTCTGCTTAACTGGCTTTATCTTAGGATCGGTTGGGATTCTATACTCCGCTATGTTCCTGTCAACCCCGGGCATGTCCTCATAAGTCCTCGCGAATGCCCCTACATGTCTCTGAAGTACCTGAACCAGTTCCCTTTGCTCTGTCGGAGAGAGATCCTTTGCGATAGATACCATCTTTGGGTCATCATCTGTTAATATATTTCATGCAATGGGGTGTCATGTATGCTAAAGACATTAAATGAATGTTTGTATGTATGCACAGAGCCATCAGGGAAAACATCGCACAAATAAGCAAAGTCAGACTCCATTTCATTCAAAGCCTTATAGACATAATTGTTCACATCAATTATGGAAGATAAAGATACAATGAAATTTTTGTCCTCCACAGGCGGAGGGGCTTCAACAGCAGATCCTTCAGTAGTACCATCAGTGGTGGCTTCAATTTTAGCAATATTGGGCAGAACTTCGATTTCTTTAGCAGTGGCCTTCCCCTTTCTAGCATCTTTTGCAGCTCTTTCATTGCCTTCTCAAGGGCACAGACACGCCCTTTTTCGGAAGTGATCTTGTTGGAATGGATGGAGAGCTTGTCTTTCATCAGAATCGCTAACTCTTTAGACAGTTCTTCAATGGCTTCATCCTCGGCTGGGTTGATGGCTTCTTTGTCCTTATCACTAGAGGTCTTCGCTTTCTTTGGTGCTTCATCATCACCAAGTTCTCTGATTACTATTCCCTTCTGTTTCTGAATTGCCCCAACAATCGGAACCTTGGCTATCTTTTCAGAAAATAATGTCTTCAGAATTGGGCCCTTGCCATAACTAACAAAATCCACAACATCAGCAAATATTTCAAAGCCGGGAACAGTCTTTCCCTCCAACTCAACTGGTTCAGAATCCCCACAAAAGGGTTTCTCGATAGCCCTGATAAAATTGTTACAGGCACTTCCAGAGTCAGAACTCTCAACATATCCTAGGCCATTGGGCTTTACCTCGTCCGCCTTGATGTTGAATTTCGGTATTCCCTATCCATTCACTCCTAGCCCTTGTCCCGGGTGGAAATCATTTCTAACCATGTACCGATACACCCACATCGAGAACATTGGAAGTGGTTCTTCCTCTTCGAATACAACAGCTATCTGAAAGCCTGTCATTGGTTGTTCTATAGCACTCAAGAAGGCTACAACTGACTGCTGGTCGGCCTCCAAAGTTATAACTCTTTCTCCCACTGGTATTTTGACTTTTTGGTGAAGGGTTGATGGAACCCCTCTAAGCTGGTGGAACCAAGGTCGGCCCAACTAAAGAGAATAGGTGACAGGAATATCAATAACCGTGAATTCCACCCTAGAGCAGATATCCCCAACTTCAACATCGGTTTCAAATGTGCCTAAGACCCTCCTCCTTGAATCATCATAGGCTCAGATAATAGTATTAGATCGTGAAAGGGCCTCTATAGACAGTCCCAACCGAGGTAGCACCAAAGCCGGGAAAATATTCAGAGCTGAGCTATCATCCACCATAACACATGGCATTAGGAAACCATGATTCTTGCTCTCAGATATAAAGGTTTGTTATGGTGGATGCCTTCTGGTGGCAAATGGGGTTCATCAAAGATGATTGCAGTTCGACTTGTGACAGGCGGGCTGGCCCGGTAGATGACATTGCGTACCTCTTGAGGCAACACAGTGGGCATCACTTCAACTTCCATCAACTTCTGGACTATAGCTTCTCGATAGGTCTTTGATTCAATCAGGAGTTCCCAAATGCTAGTTTTTGCTGGTGTGTTCTGTAGTTGTTCAATCACGGAATTCTCTCTCGGTGGTACCATGATAGGAGGAGAGAGAGGTACCTGAGGCACGACTGGCTGCTGGGCTTATACTGGTGACTGGTAAATATGAATACTACGGGTGGTATGGTGAATTTGCCCCCCTCGGCGATAGGTACGACCTCTCCTTGTCTCCACAACATATGCTGATTCGAGCTCAACAATAGGAGCGATCTCATCATCCTCATCGAGGTCAATAGCACTCAAGTAAATGGGGGCTTCTTTCCCTTTTCTCATCTCAGAATTGACTATAATGCTGCTACTTCCTTCAATAACCAGAGCCACTGGAGTTCTGATCAATCCCGGATTTGCGTCATCGATCAAAGGAAAAATAAAGTTCTCTGGTACACCCGACTGTACCATATTGACCCGTGCCCCAAAATTTGGCAAAGGATTGTTCTGGACACTGGGTGCATGAGCTGGTTCTTGGATCTTACCATCCTTGACCAGTTGTTGGATAGCGGCCCTCAAACCAAGACAGGCATTGGTCAGGTGACACTTCATCACATGATAACTACAGAAGTTATCTCTATCAACCTCTGCGAGCGCCATATACAACCTTAATCCTTGCATCAAAACCAACTTCTTATATTTGGCAAAGATTCTAGATAGAGATTCAGCCCACTGGGTGGGCACTGGAGCAGCTGGGGCTGTAGGTCTTTGGGCGTTGAAAACCATATGCCCTTGTTGTGACTGATTCACAACTGCTACTTCCACTGGTGTGCTGACTGTACCGAACTGCTTATCACCGGCTTATTTCGTGTTCCAAAAAGGTTAGGTACAGTGTGACTGTCCCTATTCTCGGACTGGTAGTTCTTTCTGTACCCTGTGGAAGAACCCTCTTCGGCCTTCTTTGCTTTTGCCTGACGTTCAATCTTCTTCGCATTTTTGTATACATCTTTAAATGTTTCGTAATCATCCAGTTCCATTTTCTCCTTGTACAATGGCAAGGCACCATCGATAAGTTTGACGATGAGTTCATCACCGCTTGGCTTCTTGGCTAGCAACACTTGTGTAGCCATCCATCTCTCATAATACTTTTGGAAACTCTCGTTCTGCTTCTTCCCGACAGCCTCAAGATCTTACAAGGTAGTCTTAGTTTTGGTGTTGTAGCCATAATGCTCAACGAAGGCTCTTGATAAATTGTCCCAGCTGGACCTGATATTATCTGGTTGAACACTGAGCCATTCTGCTGTGGCTCCCCCCAATGTGCAAGGAAACAAACTGGCCAACTGATTATTGGATAACCCTTGCATCCTCATAACAATCCGGTAATTCTCCACGTGAACCTTCAGCGGGCCTGTCCCCTTGTAAGGAGGAAGGCTAGGCATCCGAAAGTTCAGAGGGAGAAATTCTGGATTTGTTTCGATAGCTTCTTCCTCTATGACCCCGGTGAGGGTATCGATTCGAGTCATCTCTTTGATTTGTGACATCATCGCCTCCATTTCAGAGTACTTCTCAGCCCACTTCCTTTCATCTTCAGTTTCGGCCTGATTCTGTCTGGACTATCTATCTGCTTCTACGGAACCTGCCATTCCATCCTCCATCCCCTAATCAACTATAACCATTGGTTGAACTCTTTCTGCCTCAGACGTAGCTGGCCTAGGCGTCGCATCTCGAGCCCCAACAGCACCCTGAATAGTTCTCACAAGAAAGTTCCTAAACTGTTCATTCTGCATTAGAGCTGCAGCCAGCTCATCTGTGTTCTGCCCCTGTCCTTGGTCTCTGGTTTCATCCATTTCAATTACTGAGGCTGTCTTGTTCTAACAAGTCTCTTTCCCTCTCGTGTCCAAGCCGTGGTAGACCGCTGAAATGACAACAGGGGTTAGATTTGTGCACGTAAGCGTGGATTCATGCGATGATTATGTTGTGATGAAGATGCTTGGAATGGTTTTGTTCGTTCATGGAATCGTGTATGTGGATATAAGATGTTCGGTATCGTATACCGTAAAAAGGTAAGACTTGGAACGGTGTCGTCTGTTCACAGACTTATGTGTACAGATATAGACGCTCGGCATCGTATATCATGAAAAGGGAGGTTTGGAATGATGTTGTTTGTTCACGGACTCGTGTGAACAGATATAGACACTCAGTATCGTATATTATGAAAAATGAGGTTTGGAATGGTGTCATTCGTTTATGGACTCGTGTGTACAGATATAGATGCTCGGTATCGTATATTGTAAAAAGAGAGGTTTAGAATAGTGTCATTCATTCGCAGACTCGTGTATACAGATATAGATGCTTGGCATCGTATAATGTGAAAAGTGAGGTTTAGAACAGTGTCGTTCATTCACGGACTCGTATGTACAGATATAGACGATCGGCATCATATATCATGAAAAGTGAGGTTTGGAACGGTGTCGTTCGTTCGTAGACTCGTGTGTACAGATATAGATGCTCGGCACCGTATATACAGATATAGATTCTCGGCATCGTATATCGTAAAAAGTGAGGTTTGGAAAGGTGTCATTCATTCACGGACTCGTGTATACAGATATAGACGCACGGTATTATATATCGTGAAAGGAGTAAGTAATAGTGAGTTTAAACGGTTTCGTTCGTTCGCGGACTCGCTTATACGGATATGACTGCTTGGGACTACATATCGTGAAAGGAGTAATGATGTGATCATAACATATATCATGGCATTGGTTTGACAATATATCGTGGCATACTTCATATAGGAGCGCGGATTATGCATGGCAAGGCATGGCATATAACATAGCATACTTCGTATAGCAATGTGGATCATGCATGGCAGGGCATGGCATATATCATAACACACTTCGTATAGGAACGTGAATCATAGCACACTTCATATGGAAATGTGGATTATGCATGGCAAGGAATGGCATATAACATAGCATACTTCATATAGCAACACGGATCATGCATGGCAGGGCAGGGCATGATACGCTACAGTCATTACATATTACAACAAGGATTACGCATGGCAATAAAAACTACGCATGGCAACAAGGATTAGGCATGGCAATAAAAACTACGCATGGCAAGGCATGGTACACTACAGAGATTACACATGGCAACAAGGATTACGCATGGCAATATAAAACTACGCATGGCAATGCATGGTACACTAGAGAGATTACACACGGCAACAAGGATTACACATGGCAACAAAAAACTATACATGGCAAGGCATGGTATATTGTAAAGGTTTCGCATGGCAACAAGGATTACGCATGGCACAAGAATTATACATGGTAAGGCATGGCATATTGTAAAGGTTACGCATGGAAAGACATGGTATATTGTAATGGTTACGTGTGGCAAGGCATGGTATACTGTAAAGATTACGCATGGCAACAAGGATTACACATGGCAACAAAAAACTAT
>CAOJCR011664389.1:0-13496 GCA_948330485.1 Euphorbia neoarborescens | reverse complement strand
ATAACTCATAAAACATAATAATAAGGGTATATCAGTCGTTTACTTATTTAATCGTACTTTATAAAATCTTCCAATCAAACACCATAACAAAATACATGGTTAGCCAACTTTAAAAAACCTCACCTTCCTCCCAAACAAAGTATGGTACTCTACCTTTAACTTTTCTTTCAATACCATACCACATGATATTATACCTTTATTTACTTTATTATTCTTCACTAACTTCCTCCCAAGCAAAACCTAAAAGGTATGATATATAAGAGTCAGAAGAATGGCTTACTTAATACCTGAAACATATACAAGCAAACTTTATTAATAAAAAATAAACTGCATGAACAGTAATAATAGCTTACTTTTTGTTGTTTAGTTACAATTATCTTTAGAGATAATCTTATTCGGAGTTTAGTTACATTTAACGTCCCTAATCTTTCTCTATGGATGTATTTAGTGAGATTCGAACCTGAATTTCCTCTCACATACTCAACATGTATTGACAACTAGTATTCGAATCGCAAGAATGGCTTACTTACATACACATCGAATGCTTTTTGTATAACAATTGATCACATTCTTGGCAAATTAATGCCTAAGTTTATAGAGTCACATTATTGTAAATAAATAATATCTCCAAAAGCCACATTAATGTAGGAAACCCGATTTATAAGAAGTGTCTTCATATGTGGGGAATTTTTACTATATACCGGGAGTACGTGCTCCATACCGTTGAATGCATGATACGTAAGTAAAATATCACTATACTTGTTTATGTGTCGCACATCCAATGGACTGAAAACCAATGGACTGAAAGCATATACTTCCGATGTATAATAAAATTTCGTATATATCTATAGGAAAAAATGTTACCATGTGATTTTGATTTAAAAAAAAAAAAAGAAGAAAAGAAATGATAGGTGCTTATAAAATTATAAAATACCATATGAATGAAATGTAAAATAGCTCGAGGACTGAAAATGGACTATTTATTTTTCATCTTTCTAGGTATATCATTAATATATATTTACACTATTTATATTGCCATTTAAAATTTTTCCATTTTTTGTGTATAAAAAAAATGTATCTTCAGCCTTTGGCTCAATATCAGCCCAAAAGCTACATTAAATGTACATACAAGACCCAAAAGTATATATGTGCAGACTAGTTTCCTACATACACAACTAATCTTAATATTAAAAATAATCGGAAGAATTTTTAAATTTCCATTTAATGATATATATTGGTATATATTATAATATTTTTCCATAGTGTACGTAAAAACAAAACACAACAATCGGAAAATAAAATGAAATAACAATTAACAATGCAATTAATTAAAAAAAAAAAAAAACAATTTCAATAAGATAGAGTGTAGCCTCTAAAGGTTGACACTATGAAGAACCACAGTTTCAACTGTAAGCCCAGGCCCAAACCCAAATAACACACCCCAATCAAGCCCTTCTCCGGTGGATGTCAGCCCATCTTCAGCCGATTTCTTCCTCATCTCATCCAATATAAACAACACACAAGCACTAGACATGTTGCCGTATTCCGCCAGTACATGGCGGGTGGCCCGAAACTTTTCCGGCTCAAGGCGGAGCACTGCCTCTACTTGGTCTAGAATCGCAGGCCCTCCAGGATGAGCAATCCAAAATATAGAATTCCAATCGGAGATCCCCAAAGGTTGAAATGCTTCATTTAGGCATTTTTCAATGTTCTTTGAAATAAGGCCAGGAACATCTTTTAGGAGATGAAATGTCAGGCCGACCTCCCGGAGATGCCCGTCTATGGCCCCGTGGCTATCGGGCAGAAGAGTTTGGGCCGCCGTAACTAGTTCAAACAATGGTTTTTCCACCTGAAAAATATTATTTAAATTAAACTCTTGTTATTAAATATACACAAAAATGTAGTATTAACTTGTATTTTTAGTTTTCTAATTGATTTTTTTTCTAGTTTTTATTTTATTTTATTCAAATAGCCAGTTCAAAATTACCCAGACACCTTTAGATAATCAATATCTTAGATAAACCAGCTTTCAACATGAATAAATATTTTATAAATTATATAAATGACAATTCAAAAAAATAAATATAAATAATTGATAAAAAAATAAATATAAATAAATCTTTTTAATAAAATATAAATTATAATCATAACTTAATTTTATATTAATATGAAGTGTCGTTATTTTCTTTCTCTTGTTCCACTCTCTTAATATCATACATTTCTAAAAAAATTTATCCACTTTATCATGTATTTCTGTTTCTCTTATCTATTAGTATTTTTCTCTTTTCTCTTAGATAATTAAATTTTTTATTTTTACATCTATTCAATTTTCATTATCGAGTTTAATTTTTTTAAATATGTTTTCTTTAATATACTTTTTTCTTTTTTATTATGCAATAATCGTACTATACAAGAAGTATAATCGCTATGAAAACAGTATCTAATGAAATATATCCGTACTTCATAATATACACACGGTATAATTATTATAAGAAAATATTTAAAAATTATATATGAATAAAGATCTTATTTTAAAGAGAAAATAAAACATTAAAATTTTTCTGAACTCGTATTATGAAAAAATAAATGAATATATAAATAATAAAAAATTAAAAATATAAGAAAGGGAAGAAAAATAATAGCTCGTGGGATGACTGACACGCAACAAAATATAAGAGATATGAAAAAAAAATAACACATGAAAAAAATGGAAAAGGAAAGAAAGAGAAAACACGTACCAAAAAGAAAAGAAGATAATTCTATTGTTTTTATAATTTAAAAAAGTAAATTTCATATCATAAAATTAAATAAAACCGTTTTATGTAATATATTTTTTTACAACTATTTTGCATAATTTTCCCTAAATTTTTATGCACAAAGAATTGAAAATAAAAATCGAACTCAAGCAATTAGTGCATTACCATTTGAGCTAATTGGTAAACAGGAAGATTTTTAATTGTAGGTATGAAATTATATATATATCTCTTATATAATTTCTGTGTAAAAAAATTAAAAGTATTATATTAATTATTATTTATATAGTGATCACTTCTGTTTTTTCTGAAATTCTACTTACCTACCACAAAATAACTAATCTCATATTTTTACTAAAAACACAAATGTTTTATACTTTTCATTCAATCAATTAAAGGCTTTTTTACCTGGGGCACTGGGTCTGAGCCCACTATTATAGCAGCAGCACCATCACCAAACAGGGCCTGCCCAACCATGCTATCAAGATGTTTGTCGCTGGGACCGCGGAATGTCACGGCTGTTATTTCGGAACAAACAACAAGAACACGCGCGCCTTTGTTGTTTTCAGCTAGGTCTTTAGCTAGGCGGAGGACGGTGCCTCCCGCAAAACAACCTTGTTGATACATCATGAGCCGTTTGACGGATGGGCGGAGGCCCAAAAGCTTAGTGAGCTGATAATCGGCTCCGGGCATGTCCACACCACTAGTAGTGCAAAAGACCAAGTGGGTAATTTTGGACTTGGGCTGGCCCCATTCTTTGATGGCTTTTGTGGCAGCTTCTTTGCCTAGTTTTGGTATTTCAACTACCACAATATCTTGTCTTGCATCCAAAGAGGGAGCCATGTATTCACATATGTTGGGATTTTCTTTCAATATTTCTTCAGTCAGGTGCATGTAACGCTTGTTGATCATAGATTTTTCACCTATTACATTATCATCAAAGATAGATAAAATATGAAGAATCGATATATAATGAATATCTTTGTAATTATATATACACTTGGAAACATATTTTTATTTGAAGAAAATAATTATTTATTTATTTCTCAAATTATACAAATATAAATATGATCTTAAATGCTTTAATTACTCTCATCTTTTTGAGAATTTTATGGGTACATTTCAAAAAAATAATAAAAGCTTAAAATTTCATTATTTCACCACACTCTGTTTTTTAGTTCTTGATTTGTTTAAATCAAGCTAAGCTAAGATAAAACACGATTAATATAAAAGTAGAATGCATAATATGTATTTATATAAATATCTTACACATGCGGGTGAACTTTTCTTTGAGCTCGGTCATGTGCTCGCTCTTTGTGACGTGAAAATAATAATCGGGATACGTGCTTTGATCAACGCAATTGGGGGGAGTGGCTGTGCCGATAGCCAAAATTGTGGCCGGGCCTTGCGCCCTTTGAGCCTTCCTGACTTCATCTACGCTCACCATTCTTTCTTTCATTAACAAACAACCACCTGCCCACAAATGGGAAGTAGCTCAAGTCAAATTGTTGTATTTTTTTGGCACAAATGAATAATATTGGAGAGCTTTATGTGTTTTTATACACAAATTAAGGAGATTTAAATTGTTGTATGCTTTACACCATTTTGACGGATGGGTAGCTGAAGATCACGTGCACTTTCTAAAAAGGGAGCCTTGTTGCACGTGCCAAGTTTGGTAAGTTTACTTCCACTATTTTTCTATTTTCTCCTTATCACATGATTTTAAGTTGGATTTCTTCTTACTTACCACCAGTGTTATTATAAACAGGTTAGACAATACAGTTCGATCATTAATTCTATATAATTTTTCAAATTTTTAAAATTTTAATAAAAAATTAAATATACATTTTTTATAAAAATTATTACTTTAATTATATTTTATTATTATTTATTCAAAAAATAATTTTATAAATAAATATTCGATT
The DNA here is from genome assembly GCA_948330485.1 of Euphorbia neoarborescens. NCBI lineage: Eukaryota > Viridiplantae > Streptophyta > Magnoliopsida > Malpighiales > Euphorbiaceae > Euphorbia > Euphorbia neoarborescens. The sequence goes on along the minus strand of CAOJCR011664389.1, from coordinate 8,818 downwards.
AAACCACTAAATCGTATCCGGTTGAACCGATTGAATCGTGAACAAGTAAATTTTTTGGTTCAAATTTCGGTTCAGTTATAATAATATTGCTTACCACAACACACATTAATGTAAATAATTATAGCTGTAAATATTTATAACCTTCTTTTCTCTAAATGAAAAAAAAAAAAAAAATAAAAATACAGTGTTATATTTCTCTATTTTTCCAATACAATTTTAATCTTTGTATATTTTTTATTTCTTTTATCTAATCTCATTCCCTCTATTCTTTAGTATTTTTTTATTGATCTCTATTTTTTAGTATTTAAAATGAAAAAAAGTTCTCTTTTGGTGCCATGCTTTTTAATTAATTCAAATACTGATTTTTTTTAATAAATATTGTAATTTTTAATTTTTTTTCTCTCAATTGTTTTTTTTTTAACTATATTGTTGTAATAGCTAATCGTTTAATCTCATTCATTTTTTTTTCTGCACATTAAGTGTGAGATACTATTTAACTCATTTTGATACATTTTATTTCATTTTCTTTCATGTATATGCTATTTAAAATATTAATCTTTTAGAAAGTAATCAAATTGTTAAAACTAGATAAATAATATTGATTTACAATAAGATATTAGTTTGACAATTGTCTTCATAATAGAATTAAAATGTAAATCACTATAACAAAAGTAAAATTTAGCAACAAAAAAATATCAGTTAAATAAATTTTTTGGTCAAAGAATATATTTAGCAATAATATTCAAAATTTGCTATAAAAAACTCGTTTAAAAATGAAATTTTATCAACGTCTACATTTACAACTTATTGCAGCAAATCACTTTTTTATTATCATAATTTTTAGAAGTAAAAATATAGTTGTTGCGTGTTGATGTTATAAAATTGTAGTGATAAATATATTTTAATAAAAATTAATTTAATTTTACTGTTAAATATATTTCTAGTAACAAATTTTAAATTAAATAGACTTTTTGACAGCAGAATTATTTTGTTATTATTTTTTTATTAAATTTAATATTTATTGTAGTAAAACTAACACACTTTCTAAACTCTAAATAAGTGTTTATATAATTAATAATTATAACTGCATTGAATTCGAATTCAATTAAATATCATATTTATATGTAAAAAATATGATTATAAACAAAAATATATATGAAATATTAATAACGTTTTGTTTGATTCATATTGAACTTGGAGCATCATAAAAATATTTCAAAAATAATAATACCACACCTGCATATATACTTTCTTACTATTATTATTTACAATTGGAAAAAATTGTTGTTGTGTTGATTTGAACAACTCAAAATTTAATTTTTACTTTTCCCCTAAAATTAATAAAATTTTGTGGTAATGTCGTTTTTGGTAAAATTCAAAAGTTTCAAGTAATTCAAGAGAAACACAATATTTAAGAAACATTAAAAGAAAATTAAATAAAAATATATTAGTGAAAATACATTTTTGTAATGAAAAAATGGTAAAAAGGTAAATAACGGTGGTAATAGTTCGAAGATAGCAATATATAGAAAGGTTAAAATTAATAAAAAAAAAAAAAGATAGTGGAATATACTTTTTCTTTTTTTAATAAGAATAACTATGTGTATTCATCTATTTAAAGAATATAATATACAGATTATATAAAAAAAAAAAAGAAAAAACGTCACCATTAAAGAAGATATATGTCTACAAAAAAAGTACAAACCAACACAGTATAAAAGAGTAACTCGAAGGTAGTTATAAAGACAATACAAATCCTTAGATCTAGAATGAGAGACAACATGTCGTTGAAAACTAACTCACCAATACATTAAATCTTCCTTCAAATTCTTCCAATATCAAGATCATGAAAGATTTGAAATACACTTTTATTATGATAAAATATCTATAATCGCTTGTCCAAACAGTAAATTGCATTCCCAATCAATAATTTTTATTAATTTTTATTTGACAGTTTTCCACTCTATTGGATAAGTTATGGCTGATAAATCTGGCTTGAAATTAAATAACTATTGCATTAAAAAAATTTTAAATTTTTTATTTTATTTTTAAATTTTAAAATACTTTTAAATTTTTTTATTTTATTTTTAAATTTTAAAATACTCTTATTTATTCTATCAATTAGACAAAAAGTTATAATTATCTCAGAATTTAATAAAATCAACTTGTTTTATCTATCAAAATTGGTCTGAAAAGAGAATGTATTTTAAGCGGCACATTAGCTTAGTTTTATGTGAATTAATTGCAGAGGGTTTTTTATCAATTTAAAAAATGAATATAATTTCTTTAAAATAAAGAGGCTTATCAGATTTGTAGTTTTGAAGGAGAATTTAATATATTTATAAAAAAAAAAAACCATAATTTAATTGAATTGTGTATTTATGTTTTTGTGAAGAACAATTAATTCCCAACTTCTTTTGTTATTTTATTGGCCAAGCCTCATATTCATTTTAATTTATTGGATGTTAAGAGTAAAATAGTAAAATTATATTGATTGTGGTTCACAATTATATTGAGAACCAGATACACTATATATTTTTTTAATTTATTATATTCAATCATCTATTAATTAATTATAATCATACTTAATTTACAAATTGATTCGATCATGTGTAACATTATTATTAATTGCATTAAAGTTAAAATTGAACCTTATGTGTGTCAAATTTGTTTATAGAAAACGATAATATATTGTTTATAAAAAACGAAAAAATGACACGCCATTAAAATTTGCAACGCTGGTTAAGAAGTTTGAAATGTTGAAAAATTAATATAGCATTTTATATGTTAAAATGAAAAATTAAAAGTTAATAAATCAATTAAAATATTGAAAAGTAGGGGACTTAAAATACAATTATCTCTTTAATATAAGGTTATGGTATAAAAAAACACCCTCATTGTTCTTACTAAAGCTCAGATTTATTTCTATGGTCCAAAATGGCTCGAATTTATATATAATATAAAAGAGAAGTGAAAAAAAGTGATGTGTCATTTTATTATATTTTTAAATTTTTTTAAAAAATTATTTCTAACTTTTTAACTGTTTTATTATTATTTTATAATTGTTAATTAATATTAACTATTTACTAATAACTTCAGTTTTTCTCCACTTTTCTATAATTAAAAAACTATCTAAATATTTTAAATTTTTAAATTTTATATTTTTTTTATCAATTGAGTATATATATTAAAGTTGATCAGAGGCATCGTTCGGATAATTATATCTAAATTTAATGTAATTTGAATTTTTCTAAAATAACTGATGATATTAACCTGTAAGTCATTTATTATTTTTATATTATTAAAATCGATCTATTTATAAACAAATACATGGACATTAAAGTTACACTAACTCTAATAAAACTAAACATATATAACTTATTAAATTGTCCCAAATAAAATTGTATTTAGAAGGGTTAGAGTTTAAAATATAACTGAATGACCAAATTGAGTTTTATCGTAGAGTAAGATCTTAACATTCACGTGTTAGATTGTAATAGATCACATGTTGGGGCGGGACAACATGTAATAGACTAATATATTGATATTATTAATTCTGATAAAAAAAAAGATAAAAAATGCACTCAATTTCGTAAAATTGAAAATTTATCTAAACAAATTTTCTTATGTTACGGATATAAGCGAGTCATCATTTTATGTGACAAAAGACAAATTTAAAATTTATAAATAACGTTGCGGGTTTTTTTTTTTTTTTTTTAATTTTTAACCCCTAATAGAAATTGTAAATTTGGGAGAGAGATGAATTTTGGTTGGTTGGTTGGATTGGTGAGTTGGGGTTTGGTAGGGGGTAATGCATGAGATAGATATATATAGAAGTATAGATGCAAATAAAAGGTTAGATAGATAATAAGAGAGGGTACGTAAGGCACATGCCTTGTGTGACCAAAATTATATCTCAAAATTCAAGTACACATTTATCAAGTTTCCACGGTTTCTGCCCTTTTTCAGTAATGGTTTAAAGATCCTTCCTTCTATGGTAAAACCCACTCATAAAATCCAATCCATTTTCTGTAAAAAAAATTCAACCCAACTCTTTCAGGTAATTAGTTCAATTATATGGGTTGGTTTAGCTTTAAAAAAAGCTCATTCTGTTACTTTCTTTATTTATCTTTTTTTTTTACAGTATTTTAAGAAGAAAATACCCACTTAAATTTCATCCTGTTATGTTAAAATATTAATTCCTGTTAAATTGTTATACAAAATAATTGACTAATTTGTTTTGCAAATGAAAAAATTGATTCAACGCCGAAGACTTCAACATTGGATACTAGAATACAAGTTTCTATTATGCATATAAATACATATGCAAGATATTAATATTGAAATTCTGAAGAAAAATATTGGAGAGTGAAATAATTGTGATAAAATAATAGAAAATATTTTTAGTTTATAATTTTAGATAAGTATTGAGTTTGTGGGTTTTATTAATTTTTGTTGCAGTTGTACTTGGTTATTTCAAATTGAGGAAATTTTCCATCTCTTTTATGGACAATGTTATTTATATACAATATTATGTATATATTTTTATCTTCACCATTTATTTTATTTTGATTCAATGAACCATGAAAAACTTACTTTATAGTCCATTAGTTCAAAACACAATAAATAGTGGAGATAAAAATGTATATATAATATTATGTACAAATAACGGGACCCCTCTTTTATAAATAGATATTAATTCTCCTGATCATATAAATATTTTTTTATTGTTTATTTTATTTTTAATTCAATTGTTCGATTAGTTCCAATAATGCGGTCCAATTCTCTAACAAGTAGTATTAGAGATTAAAGTTCTGTAGTGAATTAATTTTCTTTATCAATCATCACATAGTTTATATTATAAAAATTGATATTGAAAATTTTGATAAATGGGCAAATTTTCTATAATTTTTTATGGATTTGCCAAATATTTACGTGAAAAAGGATTATAAAGATTTAACTAGTACTCTATTTGGTCTAAAATAAATGATATTTTAGAGAAATACATAAATATTAAGAATTGATAGAGGTTAGGATCGATTTATATGAATTAATTGGACAATTGAAAAGAATAAAATAAAATATACAATATAAAGATTTATGTGGTTCGATCAATTCGTGCCTATGTTCAAAGAAGAGGAGGATTTTATTGATTAGAGCAAGCAAGAATAAATACAAGAGAGTTATTGGAAACTCACAAACCCAATAATTATCTCTTAGAATTCTATGCCTAGTGTTTTCCAAACTCTAATTCACTCTCTCCTTTCTCTCATTACTTATACATAACATCATCTCCATATGGAGGTCTTTTGTAGCCATTTAGGTTGCTAAATTGTCAAAAATGTGTGGTGGGTAAATTCAACAATTATCACCCAATTTTTATCATTACATTCAACAATTATATGTTAGCCACCCTTTTTTTTTATCTCCTTTCTTAAATTGATTATTAAAAATTCAATAATATCTTTCTTTAACAATTAATTTCAAATTGCTTCTCTCTAGGGGCGGATCTAGGGAAGGGCTAGGGGAGGCTCGAGCCCTCCTCCTTTCCGAAAACCACCCCGAAATAGAAGTTTTTTTACAATTACCGACAGAATTACTGATGAAAATTACCGACGGAATCAAAATTCCGTCGGTAATCCGTCGGTAATTAAAGAAAATTCCATCAGTAACGAAAAAATCTGTCGGTAATCACTAAATTTCCGCCGGTAAACAATAAAATTCTGAAATTTATTAGGATGAGTCCCCCCCACATAGAGTTGAGCACCCCTCAACTTTAACTCCTGGATACATCCCTGCTTCTCTCCATATGCCCCTCAGGGCCATACTCAGTAAGCTCCAAGACCTACTAAGTTGTTGCATAGCTTAAACTTGGTAGATGGTACAGACTTAGTTAACATGTTAGTCGGATTTTTAGAAGTACGAATTTTCTTCACTAAAATTTACCGTTTACTTACAACTTTCCAAACAAAATGATACTGTCTATCGATATGTTTCATTCTTTCATGAATCATTTGATCCTTGGTCAAATGTATAGCACTTTCGCTATCACAGTTAACTTACACAACCTCATGTTTTCATGTAAGTTCACCGAGCAAATTTTTTAGCCATATAGCTTCTTTAATGGCTTTAGACAATGTCATGTATTCTGTCTCTGTCGTAGACAAAGCTATTGTAGGCTACAAAAATGCCTTCCCACTGATAGTAGTATCTCCAAGAGTAAAGATTAACCCGTCAATAATCTTCTCTTGTCCAAATCTTCTGCATAGTTAGAATCGCAATCGCCAACCAGACTACTAGAAGATATCCCAAATTCAAGACAATAATGAGAAGTTCCATGCAAGTATCCCAAAATCCCTTTTACAGCTTCCCAATGTGCTTTTTCAGGACAAGATATATACCGACTAACAACACTAACTGCTTGAGCTAAATCAGGACTGCTGCCAATAGCATTACAATAAAGGACACACTCCATGTACTTTTCCACTTCTATAGTTTGTGGTGACATTTTAGCAGAAAGCTTGAAATGAGCTGCCAATGGAGTAGACACTGGCTTTGCATCCTTCATGCCAAACCTCTCAAGGACTTTTTCAATATACCTTTCTTGACTAAGATATAATTTACCGGTTGCTCTATCTCTAATAATCTCCATATCTAAGATTTTCTTGGCTCCACCCAAGTCTTTCATCTCAAATTCACCATTCAATAATTCTTTTAGCCTACAAATCTCAGTTTTATCTTTGCAAGCTATGTGCATATCATTAACATACATTAATAAATAAATGAAGGAATTATCAATCTTCTTCAGATAAACACAACTATCATAAGACGATCTAGAATAACCATTTGACAACATAAATGAATCAAACCTTTTGTACCATTACCTCGACGATTGCTTTAACACATACAAAGATTGCTTCAACAAGCAAACATGGTCTTCTTTTCCTTCGAACTCAAATCCCCTGGGTTGATGCATATAAATTTGCTCCTCAGATCTCCATGTAAAAAAGCTATCTTGACATCCAGCTACTCCAATTCCAAGTCATTCATAGCAACAAGAGCCAACAAAACACGAATCATTGTGTGCTTTACCACAGGTGAGAAAATGTTATGGAAATCAACTCCAGTAACTTGACTGAATCCGTGAGCCACAAGTCTCACTTTGTAGCGTGCCTCCTCCACACTAGAAATACATTCTTCCTTCTTGTACACCCACTTGCAGCCGACTATCTTTTTGCCTGTAGGTGCTACAACTAGATTCCATGTGTTATGCCGATAAAGGGATTCAATTTCTTCTTCCATAGTAACCAACTATTTTTCAGAATCAACTGACTTGATAGCCTCATTGTAGGAACTCGGATCACCATCTGACTCTACCTCAATTGCAATAGTAAGTGCGTATGAAACTGAATTTTCATACCTTGCAGGTAGACTTATTTATCTCCTCTATCTCTTTGACAATAGTCCTAGACCTTTGCTGTTCTAGAGACTCAGATCCTAATTAACTTGTCACATCAATTACAAGCTCCCTAGATGTTGGTGTGCTGGGTGACGTCTCAACAGGTGAGGGAGATATCCCTATTTCAACTGAGTTTTCACTTCTTTCACTAATACCTGTGTTATCAAAAACAAAAACTTCCCCTTTTGGGTGTATCATAACTGACTCATCAAATTTTATATCCCTACTTATTACAATTTTCTTTAAAAAAAGGACACCAAAGTCTATAACCCTTAACTCCATAACTATAACCAGTAAAAATACATTTTCTAGCTATAGGTTCCAATTTATTTCCATCATTTACATACATATATGCTGGACAACCAAAAACTTTCAAATTTGAATAATCACAAGGTTTTTCAGTCCATACCTTCTCAGGAGTTTTCATGTCAAGGGATGCATGTGGAGAACGATTCACAAGATAACATGTTGTATTAGTAGACTCAGCCCAAAATTTTTTTTCGGACAAGTATTAGACAACATACTTCGAGCCCTTTTGATGATTATCCTATTCACATGTTCAGCACCACCATTCTACTGCGGTCGGTATGTACATGTGTGATGTCTGACTATTCCATCACCTTTATAGAATTTATTAAATTCACTAGAAATAAATTTGAGACCATTATTAGTTCTGTGACATTTGAAGTCTCCCAGCTTGTTTCTCAATCATAGTTTTCTATTGTTTGAATTTTTCAAAAACATCACTTTTATTGATAAGAAAGAAAGCCAAAATTTTTCTAGAATAATCATCAGTGAATGTTAGCATCTACCTTGCACTACCAATGGATGGATCTCTAGATAGACCCCATAAGTCGGAATGAATGTAGTCTAATAAAGGCCCATTTGAACTATGGATCCCAGTGCCAAAACTGACCCACTTGTGCTTTTTGAAAACACAATGCTCGTAGAACTCCAAGTCAATCTTCTTTTGACTTTCCAATAGACCTCTATGGCATAGCTCCACCATGCCTTTCTCACCCATATTCCCCAGTCGCAAGTGCCATGATTTTGAAGAATCACGATCAGATAAACCAAAAGAAATAGAAGCTGATCCTGTAACAGTACTTCTATCGAGCACATACAAAGAACATACCTTGGTGGCTTTCATTAGAACAAGTGCACTAGAATTAACTTTCAGTACTCCTCCATAACTAATGAATTTGCACCCGTTAGTATCAAGAGTACTCAGAGAAATAAGATTTTTCCTCAAATTAGGTACAAAACGAACATCTATCAAAGTTCTTACAATACCATCATGCATACTTAATTTAATAGTCCTAATTCCTCGAATTTTACATTCAATATATCATTACCCAT